>JAXMNL010001543.1:131-11570 GCA_035128595.1 Eptatretus atami
AAAACATAAATGCAGTAAAGTACAAAATTCACAAAAACGGAAATTCAGTAAAGTACAAAATTCACGAAACATAAATGCAGCAAAGTACAAAATTCACGAAAATGGAAGAGCAGTAAAGTACAAAATTCACTCAAACAGAAACGCAGGAAAGTACGCAAGTAAAGTACAAGAGTTTGGTGGAGAAGGGGTGAGTGTCGAGTGCGTAGACTTGATGGGATAAACATGATTGAATAGCGATAGCAGGCAAAGTACAAAATTCACTGGAAACAGAGGAATGCAGGTAAGATAGTGCCAAGGTTTCATAAATCACACTAAATGCAAAGTACAGAAATTCAAGTACAAATTCACTATTATAGAAATGCAGTAAAGTACAAAATTCAGAAAACATAAATGCAGTAAAGTACAAAATTCATGAAAACGGAAAAGCAGTAAAGTACAAAATTCACTCAAACAGAAACGCAGGAAAGAACAAAATTCACAAAAACATAAATACAGTGAAGAAGAAAATTCATGAAAACAGAAACACAGTAAAGATGCAAACTAAAGTACAACAACATGATCTAAAACGGCGAAATTGCCAGTACAAAAAAAATTACAAAACATAAATCCATAAATACAAAAACTAATGAAAAACGAAAAGTCCAGTAAAGTACAAAAACTCACTGAAACAGGAAGCCCAGCTAAGTTCCACAATTCACAACATCAACATTAAATTGCAAAGTACAAATTCATGAACACAGACAAATGCAAGTACAGTGCAAAATTCAACCTAAAACAAATCAATGCCAGTAAAGTACAAAATTAACAAAACATTAAATGCGAGTAAAGTAACAAAAACTTACACAAAACGAGAAATGCAGTAAGTACCACAAATCACTAAAACGGATCAATGCAAGTAAAGTAGAAAGTTCACTGAACCTTAAAGCAGTAAAGTACAAACAATTCGACGAAAATGGAACGCAGTAAAGTTAAATTCACTCAACACAGAACGCAGAAAGTAAAAATCCACAACAAAACAATAACAGTGAAGAAGAACAATTCTGAAAATGTGAAACAAGTAATACAACATTCACAAACATAAATGCAGTAAGTCAAAACTACTAAAATGGAAATGCAGTAAAGTTACAAAAAAATTCACGAAAACATTAATACAGTAAAGTATAAATTCACCAAAACATAAAATGCACGTATAGTACAAACTCACCTCTAACAATGAGAAATATAGTAAAGATTAGAAAATTGATTAAAAGGAAACCAGAGAAGTACAATAAATTCACAAACTAAATCAAGTAATAGTTAAAACTTAATCTGAAACAGAAATGCATACGGGTGCATCACAACACATAATGCCAATAAACATTCCAAACATAGTCATTATGAAACAGAAAATGCAGCTAAATGCCAAATTCACAAAACCTAAATGCAGTAAAGTACAAAATTCACCAAAAGAAATGCAGTAAAGTACAAAATTCCGACAACGAAATGCAAGTAAAGTACAAAATCCCTGAATGGACATTCAGTAAGATACAGAATTCACTGAACACAGAAATGCAGTAAAAGGCCATTACAACACTAAAAAATAATGCGAAGCTAAAGTACAAAATTCACTGAAACAGAATATGCATGAAGTGCCAATCCACAAAACATTAATGCAGTAAAGTACAACAATTCACGAAACAGAAATGCCAGTAAAGTAAAATTGACTAACAATGGAAATGCAGTAAAGCTACAATAATCATCACAACAGAAATAGTTAAAGTACAAAATTCAAAAACCATAATGCAGTAAAGTACAAATTAATGAAACACGAAAAGCAGTAAATTACAAAATTCACTGAAAAGTGAATGCAGGTAAATGTGCCAAATTCAGCACATCAACAAATAAAAGGAAAGTAACAAATTCTGAAACAGGAAATGCAGTCAGTACAAATCACTAAACACAAAATGCAGATAAGTACCAAACATTAACAAAACATAAAGTGCAGTAAGTAAAAAAAATTTTCACCACAAGCAAGCAACGAAGTACAATGAACCACTAAATGGTAAACTTAATGAACATGATAAAGTACAAAATTCACAAAACATTAAATCAGTAAAGTATAAATTTCACTAAAATGGAAATGCAGCAGTACAAAAATTCACCAAAACATCAAATGCACAGTAATGTCCAAATTCAGTATGCACAAAATGCCAGTAAGTACAAATTCACTAAAATGGAAATGCAGTAAGTACAAAATCACGAAACACAGAAATGACAAGTAAAGTACAAATCACTAGAAACAAAAATGCGAGTAAGTACAAACTTGACTAAAACAGAATGCATAAGAACAAAATTCACGAACATAAATGCCAGTAAAGTACAAGAAATTACTAAAACAGAAATGCAGTAAAGGACAAAAATCACTAAAACGAAAATGCAGTTAAGTAACAAATTGAACTAAAACGAAATGCAGGTAAAGTACAAAATTCACTAAAAAAGAAATGCAGAATAAGTACCAAAATTCACGAACATCAAATGCAGTAAAGTACATACAATTAATGAAACGAAAAAGCAGCAAGTCACATAAATTCAGCTAAAGGAACATAAGTTGATGTCATAATCAGTGAAATCGAATAACAAATAACATGCAAATAACGAAATTGATGAACGATGATGCCTACAGTACAAAATTCACTAAAACAAAATGCTAAGTAAGTAACAAAATTAACAAACATAAATGCCAGTAAAGTTACAAAATTCACGAATAATGCGAGAGCTCAGAGCAAATCCTCAAACAGCAACTCAGAAAAGTACAAAATTCAACAAAAACATAAATACAGTGAAGTAGAAAACTTCATGAAAATGGAAACACGTTAGAGTACACATTCATAAACAACATTAAATGCGTCAAGGACAACTCACCAAGCACCGAAGATAGAGTAAATACACGATTACAAAACATAACATGGCAGAAGTACAAATTCCTAAAATGGAAATGCACGTAAAGTACAAAACTCACGAAAGAAAATAAACACGTAGTAATTAAACAGTAAAAAGTCAATTCACTGACAAAATGCAAGTAAAATCCTGGCAGGAAACTGCAGAAGTCAAATTCTACATGAAATTGCGGACACAATTAAAATAATGCAGTAAAGTACAAAATTCACACAAAGGCAAAAGCACTAAGTACAATTCACTAAGACGAATCACGCAGAAAGTAAACAATTCACAAAAGCATAGAATACGTAACAAAATCACTGAAAACGAAAAGCAGTAAAAGTACAAAAATTCACTCAAATTTAAACCAGGGCAAGTACAAAATTCACAAAAAGAACATAATAATACAGTGTGAAGAACAAAATCATGAAACAGAAACACTAATAAAGTACAACTTCCAAAAACATAAACGGCAGTAAAGTACAAACTCACTAAAAATAATGCCAGTAAAAGTACAATAATACTAGAAATGAACATCAAGTAAATAAAAATCACAAAAACATAAATACAGTAAAGTATAAAAATTCACCAAAAACAAAATGCAGTAAAGTACAAAACATCCTAAAATGAAATACAGTGAAAGGTAGAAAGAATATAATGGCAGAAACGCAACGCAGAACTAAATGAGTACTACAAATCTAAGAAACAGAAAAGCAGTAAAGTACAATAATTCACTGAAAACAGAAAGTAGTAGAACGTAGCCAAATACAAAGGTACAAAATTCCGAAGTAAAATTACATGCAAGGATAAGCAGTACACAAATTCACGTCAAACAAAATGCAGTAAAGTACAAAACTAATGAAACGAATGCAGTAAAGTACAAAATACTCAAACGTTCAATGCAGTAAGTAAAATTCCCTAAAACAAAATGCAGTAAAGTACAAAATTCGAAAACATAAAGAGCAGTAAACTACGACAGTTTAATGAAAACGAAAAAAAGCCAGTTAAAGTAAAAACTTCACTGAAACACGCGAAATGCAGTGACGTGCCAATTCACAAATCAACATATAATGCAAAAGATACAAAATTCATGAAAAAGGAACTGCAAGTACAGTAGCCAACTATCACTCAAACATCAATGCAGTAAAAGTACAAATTCACAAAACGGAACTGCAGTAACGTACAAAATCAATTGAAACGTAATCAGTAAAGTCACAAACACTTCCGAACATAAATGCGTCAAAAGTACAAATTCACGAACACGGGAGAGCAGTAAAGTAACTAACTATACCACTCAACCAGAACGCATGAAGTAACCAAATTCTCAAAACAATAAATACATGAAGTAGAAAATTCATGAAAAGCGCAAACACACAAGTAAAGCTACACGTTCACAAAAAGCATAAATCGGCGATAAAGGACAAATACACAGAACAAAATGCAAGTAAGGTATACCTTCACAAAAACATAAATGCATGTTAAGTACCAAAACCTCAGGTAAAAAATAAATGTCCAGTAAAAGCTACAATATTTCATGAACAAAAGCCAGTTAATAGTGCCAAATCTCAAAACGAAATACAATAAAGTAGAAAATTGATTAAAACGGAAACGCAGTAAAGTACAAAATTCACAAAACATAAATGCAGGAAAGTACAAAAATCACTAAAACGAAAATTCACGAAAACATAAATGCAGTAAAGTACAAAAATCACTAAAACGAAAATGCAATAAAGTACAAAATTATGTATCTTTTGTCACTGTAGTTTCCGTGTTTAGTCAATTGGTACGTTATTGCATTTTTCGTTTCTAGTGATTTTTTGTAACTTTACTGGCATTTTATGTTTGACGGTGAATTTTTGTTTAGTGGATTTATTCTGTACTTACTGGCTTTTGATGTTGTTGTGAATTTTGTACTTTCAACTGCGTTTCCGTTGTTAATAATTTCTACTTTTAGTTGTATTTCTTTTAGAGTTTGTACTTACTCGCATTATGTTTTGGGTTGAATTTAATCCTTTTACCATCGTATTTATGTTTTTGTGATTTGTACTTATACTTTCCAATTTAGTAATTTGTACTTTACTGCATTCCATTTTCAGTGAGTTTTTTGTACTTCTACTGGCATTATGTTTTTGTGAATTTGTAACTTTAACTGTGTTCGTTTTCATGGAAGTTTTCTTCTGCACTGTATATGTTTTGGATTTGTTTTCTGCGTTGTCTGTTTTGAGTGGATTTTTTGTACTGTGTACTGCTTTCCGTTTCGAAGAATTTGTACTTTACTGCATGTTATGTTATTCTGATTTGTACTCTTTACTATGCATTTATATAGTGGATGTACTTTACTGCGATTCTGCGTTTTGCGTGAATTTTGTAACTTTGACTGCAGTGTATGTGGTTGATTGCTTGTGAAATTTTGGCACTTTACTGCATTCTGTTCAGTGAAGTTTGACTTTTGATTTTTTTTAGGTGATTTTGTACTTTACGGCGATTTCGCATTTTTAGTTGAATTTTGTACTTTAACGGCATTTGATGTTTTGTGATATGTGTACTGTCTACGCCCCCTGCATTTCGCTGGTTTTTGTGAGTTTTGTCCTTTGCTGCATATTATGTGATTGTTGTGAGATGTTGTACTTACTGGGTTTCATTTTTCATGAATGTTCTGGACTTCACTGTATTTATGGTTTTGTGAATTTTGTACTTTCCTGCGTGTTCTGTTGGAAGTGGATGTTGTACTTAGCGCTGCTTCATTTTTAGTTGAATTTTGTGCTGTTGCTGCATTTTATGGTTCGTGAGATTTTGTACTTTACTGAATTTCCGTTTTGGTGAATTGTTGTGACTTTACTGATTTTGATGTTTTTGTTATATTTGTGACTTTACTGACTTGTTGGCATTTTTGTTTAGTCGAATTTTGTCCTGGTAGCTGTTATTCATATGTTCAGAATGTTTGTTTGTACTTTTGCATTTAGATTTGATGTTATGACTTGGCACTTTTAAGCTTCCTTGGTTTCAGTGATATTTTGGTGACTTTGCTTGCTAGTTTGTTCGGTTTCATTTAATTTTGGTACTTTACTGAATTTATGTTTCGTCTTGAATTTTGTAACTTACTGCATTCTGGTTTTAGTGAATTGTTGGTATTTACCGCATTTGTTTTAGGTAATTTTTACTTTACTGGATTTCGGTTTTAGGTGATTTTGTACTACTGCAGTCTGTTGTAGTGAATGTTTGTGACTTATCCGATTATGTTTTTCGTGATTTTGTTCGTTTAACTGCATTTCGTTTTTAGTCAATTCCGTACTTTACTGCATGTTTTGTGTTTAGTGATTTGTACTTTACTGGGATTGTATGTATTTGTGAATTTGTGTAGCTTTACTGCATTTCCGTTTTACTGGAATTTTGGTACTTTATTGCATTTCGTTTTAGTGGAATTTTGTACTTTTACTGCATGTCGTGTGATTCTGAATTTGGGAACATTATACGACATTTAATGTTTTTGTGAATTTTGTATTTCTGCTATTTCCATTTTAGTGAATTTTGTACTTTTTACTGCATTCTGTGTCTGAACTGAATTTGAACATTAACTGTGCATGTTAGTTTTTGTAATTTTGTACTTTCCTAGCCTTTCTTTTAGATGAATTTTAATAGGCTTTACTGTTTTCCATTTTAATCAATTTTTCCTACTTATCTATTTACATTTGTAGGTGAGCTTTTGTGACTTTACTTGCATTTAGTGTTTTGATGAATGTTGTACTTTAGAACTGTGTTTCGTTTTCATGAAAAGTGTGCTCGTTCTTTCTTCACGTGTATTTATGTTGTTGTAATTTGACTTCTTGCTTTATGTTTGAGTGAATTTTTGTAGCTTTACTGGTCTTTGCCTCGTTCGTGAATTTTGTACTTTACGTGCAAATTATGTGTTCGTGAGATTTTGTAGCTTTACGGCATTTACGTTGTCAGATGGAGTTTTGTACTTTACCTGCATTTTCCCGGGTTTTGTGAATTTGTACTTTTACTGGCTTATGTTGTTTGTAATTTTGTACTTTTAGCAGTTTTTGTTGAGTGAATTTTGTACTGCTCTGCATTTCGTTTGCATTATATTTTGGGTACGTTGCATTTATCTTTGAGTGATTGGCATTACTGGCATTCGCTGTTTTCTAGAGATGAATTTTGTACTTTCTAGCCATTTTTCGTTTTCATTATTTTTAATTCTTTACTGATTTATGGTTTGGATGAATTTGGTCTTACTTGGCATTTTATGTGTTTCGTGATGTTGGTGACTTTTACTGTATTTACTGTTTAGTAACAATTTTTTACTAAACTGCATTTTTCTATTTTAGTGAGTTTTGTGTTACTTTAACTGCATTTAGGTGATTTGTGGAAGTTGGCACTTTGCTGCATTTCTGTTTCAGTGAATTGGTACTTTACAGGCATTTTTTTAGTTGAGTTTTTACTTACTGGCATGTTTCCATTTAAGTGAATGGTGTGTACTTACTGCATTATGTTTCCATTGTGAACTGTTGTACTTTAATGAATTTCTGTCCTTTGTGAGTGTTTGCATTTAGCTGCATTATGTTTTTTGGTGAATGTGGTATCTTATGTGTGTGTGCCATTTTTTCATGAATTTTTCTTCTTACTGTATTTTTTTTGTGATTTGTACTTGCATGCGATTTAAGTTGAGTGAATTATACTTGACTTGCTTTCCATTCGTGAATTTTGTAACTTTACTGCTTTTTGTTGCGTGAATGTTTACTTTACTGCATTCCGTTTAAGATGATTTTTGTACTTTACGGATTCCCTTTTGGGAATTGTCTGTACTTTTACTTGCATTATGTTTGTTATGTTGGTACTTCTGCATTTTGCTGTTTTAAGTGAATTGTACTGTTGGGCATTTGCCGTTTCATGAATTTTTACTTTGCATTATGTTGATTTTGATTTGGCCTTTAACTGCATTCCTGTTCAAGTGAATTTGTATATACTGCTGTTTCGTTTTCATAATTTTGTACTTTACTGCATTGATGTTTGTGAATTTGTTGTACTTTACGACATTTCCGTTTTAAGTCAATTTGTACTTAGCATTTCGTTTGTAGTGATTTTTGCTATTTAAACTGCTATATGGTTTGTTTGCGTGAATTATGTTTTTCTGTGAATTTGTCGATTTTAGTGATTTTTGTACTTTATGCATTTCTGTTTTAGTGAATTTGGTACTTACTGTAGTATGTTTGTGATTTTGTAATTATACTGGCGTTGCCGTTATCATTTTCTACTTAACGTGTAATTTCCATTAGAGTTGTACTTACTGTCATTAGTACTTGGTGATTTTTATACTTTACCCTATTCTATTGTTATGTGAAAATTTTGTAACTTTTCCTGAGTTCATTTTGTAATTTGACTATTACTGCATTCCCCCAACTTTTTATGAGTTTTGGTACTTTACTGCTTATTGTGTTTGTGATTTGAGCTTACTTGTGTTTTCTGTTTTCATGATTTTACTTTTTCACTGGTATTTAACGTTTTTTGTGATTGGTACTTTCCTGCGTTCTGTTGAGTTGAATTTTTGTCCTTTACTGCTTCCGTTCGGTGAGAATTGTTTTACTGCATTTATGTTTTTGTGAATTTGTGACTTATACTGGCATTTCGATTATGGTGAATTGTAACTTACTCATGACCGTTTGCGGATTTATGTCACTTTACTGCATTTAGTTGATTTGATGAGATTTGGCACTGTTACTGCTTTCTGTTTAGTGAATTGTACTTACTGCCATGTATTATTAGTTGAGTTTGTACTTTACTGCATATTTTCATTTTAGTGAATTTGTACTGTTACTGCCACTTTCATGTGTCTTGTGAATGTTGTACTTTACTTGGCTTCTGGTCTGTGAGTTTGGCTGGCTCCGCTTAATGTTTGTGAATGTGTAACTTTACTGGTGTTTCCATTTCGATGAATTTTCTACTACTGTACTATGTTCTTGTGAATTTTGTACTTTTGCGGTTTTCTGTTGAGAGTGAATTTGTACTATGAAGCTCTGCACATTTTCGTGAATTTTGACGTTATTCGCAGTTATTTTCGTGAAGTTTGTATTACTGCTCTGCCGTTTCGCGTGAATTTGACTACGCATTATGTTTTGAATTTTGTACTTTAGCTGCGATTTCCTTTTAGGTGCAGTTTTTGTACTTGTACTGCAATTTCCGTTTTTTGAATTTACTTATACATGCATTATTTTGTTAATTTTGTACTATTACCTGCATTTTGTTTTAATGAATTTGTGTACGATGTCTGCATTTCTCTGTTTTCAAGTATTATTGTACTTTGCTTTATGTTGATTAGAATCTTGGCACTTTACTGCATTCCTAGTTTCAGTGAATTTTGTACTTCTGCTTTTTCGTTTCATAATTTGTACTTTACTTGCATAGTTGTGAATTTTGTACTTTTACTGCATTTCGTTTTAGTGAATTTTGTACTTTACTGCATTTCCTTTTAGTCAATTTTGTACTTACTGCATTTTTTGAATTGTCTTACTGCATTTGGGTTGGATTGGGCACTTCACTGCATTTCTGTTTCAGTGAACTTTGTACTTTTACTGCATTTATTTTTTTTGTGAATTTGCACTTCATTGCATTTCATGATTTGCGATGAAGTTCTGTACTTGTACTGCATTATTCAGATTTACTTACTGATCGTGGAATTTTTGTACTTTACTTCATTTCGTTTCGGTGAATTTTGACTTTACTGCATTCTGTTGGTGAGTTGTACTTTACTTGGCTTTCCCTTAATCAATTTGGTACTTTACTGCGTTATGATGTTTGTGGATTGGCACTAATCACCGCAGTTCGTTCAGTGAATTTGTACTTTACTGCATTAAGTTTTTGTGAATTCGGGCATGTACGCAATTCCTGTATCAAGTGAATTCTGTACTTATATGGCATTTCCAGGTTTCAGGGAATTTTGTACTTCTACTGCATTTCGTTTTCCGTGAAGTTTACTTTATGCATTACTGTTGTGGTGAATTTTCTACTTTACTGATTAGTTCTTTGTGACATTTGGTAACTGTACTGCTCTGTTTCAAGTTAATTATTAGACGTTACTTCGGATTTATTGTTCTGAATTTGGTAACTTTACTTTCGTTCAGTTTTAATCAATTTTCTACTTACTGTATTTCCATTTTAGGAGTTTGTACTGATACGGGGAGTTTACGTTGGTGAATTATACTTACAGTATTAGTTTCCGTGAATTGATGTACTTTAGCTGCATTCCATTTAGTGATTGTACTACTGCATTAGTTTGGATGTTTGTAACTTTCTGTGTCTTCGTTTTCATGAATTTCTTCATGTATGTGTTGGGTTTTGTGATTTGTATTTCCTGGCGTCTGTTTGAGTGAATTTTTTACGGTGTACTGCTTTTTTCTCTCGTTTTCGTCGATTTGTACTGTTACCGAGCAGTAATTGTGAATCTTATGCTTCTGCATTTCTATTTGTAAATTTTGTACTTTACTTGCATTTCGTGCTGATTGGTACTTACTGCATTAGTTGATTTGTAATTTGGCACTACTGCATTTCTGTTCAGTGAATGTAACTTAACTTAGCATTTATTTTGAGTGAGTTTGTACTTTACACTGCTCATTTTATAGTGAATTTTGTACTTCTGCATTTACGATTTTGTGAATGTTGTACTTTACATTGCATTTCTGGTTTGGGGTTTGTCCTTTACCGCATTCATGTTTTTGGAATGTTACTTCTACTGTAATTCTATTTTATGATTTCTAACTTCACTGTATTATTTTTTGAATTTTGTCTTTCCGGGTTTGCTGTTTGAGTGAATTTTGTAACTAACTGCTCTTACATTTTCATGAATTTGTACTACTCAACTTGAGTTCGTGAATTGTACTTACTGCTCTAGCTTCCGTTTCGTGAAGTTTTGTAACTTACTTTGCATAAGTTCGGATTGTAACTGTTTATGAATTCTGTTTTCGTGATTTTTGTACATTACTGCATTTCGTTTTGTGATTGTGTACATTAACGGCATTTATGTTTGTAATTTGTCCTTTACTGCATTCTGTATTTAGTGATTGTGTACTACTGCATTGTTTTCAGAATTTTGTACTTTGCGATTTATTGATATGAACTTGCACGTTAACTGGCCAGTCGTTTCATATTTGTACTTGCTGCTTTTTCGTTTCACATTAATTGTATTTACGGCATTATTTGTGAATTTGGACTTTATGCTTCTTTAATGAATTTGTACGTAACCTGCGATTGCCTGTATGTCAATTTGACTACTACTCGCAGTTTCGTTTTAGTGATTTGTACGTTACTGCACTCGTTTTAGTGAGATTTGTACTTCGCATTATTTTCGTAATTCTGTTCAAACTTGCATTTCGTTTTAGTCAATTCGTACTTAAATAGATTATTTTTAGATGATTTTGTACTTTAACGTCTGATTTCGTTTCGTGAATTTTGTACTTTACGGGTGCGCATTTCTCCCTTTTAGAGATTGGCTACTTATGGCATTCGTTTAGTGATTGTACTTGTACTCAT
>JAXMNL010001544.1:5000-18700 GCA_035128595.1 Eptatretus atami
CCTACTGCTCTGCGAAAGACACGAGGGATAGTTTAGCGTTACGTCAATCTTATGCTTGTAGACGTGTCCCCATTCTTAAACATCCCATCCGACAGAGAAACATTACATTCAGTTTATTAAACACCCGGAACGTGCGAAACCAGGTGACGTTTCATAGCCGGGTCAGGAATCAAAACATCTCAAACTAAGTCCGCTATCCTGCGAGTCCAAGCCCTGAGTTGGTTTTCCATTTTGGATATCATAAGTCGACCATGATTCCTGATATCCAGGGAAAAGTACTGTATTTGAATTGCAATGAAAAAATTTTCAGATAAAACATTGATCTTTCAAAGTAAAATAAATCGATTTTCCTTCGAGCATGAAATAATTGAGCAAAACTACTGTTGCACGTTGACATCGAACAACACCTTCCAGCAACAGCCCAAATTACCCCCCTACCTCTCAAGCCCCTAACAAAAAAATGGATTGTTCCTGCCCAAAAATGCTCAGCCCTTTCACGAGGCCCTTGTCTTAACTGAGCCCCAAGCCATCTGTTTTTCTCCTAAAAAAAATTATAATGTAAAATTATCCAGGAAAAAACAAGCAGCATATCTCTCTGCTGAGCATGTGTTGCCTGAACCTTCAAGCATTTTTATAAGCTATGACAATCTTCTAATGAAACACTAAAAAAAAAAAAATTCTATTTTCAAACAAAGAAGGAATTAACATGCAGCCTTTTGAACCCGATATCTTTATGCGTTCATTGTCGAAGCTGAGGTTCTCCACTTCCATTTGTAATGGGCCCTAACACCTCGATGTGACGTCAAAGGCCAAACCAAACGAAACGGAGATCTATATCTACCACGACTGGAAGCCAGAACAGTGCCTGTGCACGCAATACCTCAATCTGCCATACAAGCTTGAAAACACACAAACAATTCCAAGAGTCACACCACCGTGGCCTCTTCATCCTCTTGGTTGACCCCCTCCTCCTACTTCTCACCCTTCACTCACACCCCCTCCCGCTTCCACTCCTTTCCTTCTGCCAACATTACTCACTTCGCGATTGTCATTTGTCTCCCCATTCCCCTTTATCCTCTTGTCAGTCTGTAACCCTGCTCCATCTGTCGTTTAGCTCCTCCATGTGCCAAATTCCTGTTTAAAAAAATATTCATTCTTCCAAAGAAAATAAAAAACCACAATAGCGAGACCTCACCTGTCCACAGTCTCTTCACATTCCTACCTTTCTATAGTGAGAAAATGAAACCACAATTGATTGACTCCCTGAAATATTATTTAGGCTTTCACCAAGATATGTGTAGAACCCCCAAACCTCCTACCCCCAAGAAAACAAAACCCCAAATAAAGTTCAGTGGTCAATTATATTAACAGTTTGCATACTAATACAAACTGTTTGTTTGAGACCGTGCAACAGAATAACATGAGCAGCCCATCCTTGTGCAGGAGGATTACATGCCAGGCATTACTGTACTGAGTGATCTCACCCACAAAAAAGCTTGCTGGAGTTACAGCCTATACACATCATGAAAAGTCTTACAGAAGACTCGAATGACTGAACGTTCCACACATACTTTGTGTGGACGTTGATGATTTACTGTCGTCGTTCGAAACAAGACGAAAACTAGAAGGGCACTCAGTCTGAGCGCAATACGTCCGCCAACGTAATGCCTGATCCATGAGACTATCGGCCAGTCCATTTTTGAAATTTCATGGCTATGTATCGTTTTTGGCCCTATCTCATTTGTGAAGAAACACTTTAAAAATTAAAATAATCCTTCGTATCCAGAATCCGGATTCGGATCCTCACTTAATTCGAACCATTCTTCCTTTTCACACCCCCAAGCTGCCCAATTATCATCCAATCCTCCACAACTTTTGGGAGTAATCGTGCCATATAATCGGGTTGCCCAATCTCTCCAATGGGTGATGAATACATTAAAAAATTATCATTTCCAGATCTGTGTTTTGGATCCTTCTTCCCCCCTCTCTTTTCTTTTTCTCTTTTTTCTTCCTTTCTTCTTTTTTTTCTTCTTCCTCTACCTTCCTCTTCTTTTTCTCTGTCCCTCTTTTCCCTTCTTCTGTTTCTTTTTTCCCTTTCTCCCTTTTCCTCTCCCCCCCCCCTTTCCTTTTTTCTCTCTTACTCCTTCCCTCCTTTCTTTTTCTTTTTTCTTTTCCCCTCCCCTTCTTTTCCTTCCTCCTTTTCCCTTTTTCTTTTTCCCTCTTATCCCCTCTCTTTTCCATCTTTCCCCCCCTCTCTCTCTCTCTTTCCCCTTTCCTTTTTTCCTTTTCCCCTCTTTTGCTTCCCCCATCCCCCTGCTTTCTTCCTTACTCCTTTTTTCTCCTTTTCTATCCTTTTTCTTTTCCCTTTTCTCCCCTTTCCTCCTTTTTCTCCTTCTTTCTTTCTTTCCCCTCTACCTCCCCTTCTTTTCTCCTCTCCCTTCTCTCCCTCTCTTCTTTTTCCTCTTTTCCTCCTTCTTCTCTCCTCTCCTTTCTTTTTTCCCTTCTTTTTCCCTCTTTCTGTCCTCCCTCTTTCTCCTGCCTTTTCCTGCTCTAAACCTTCTTTTCTCTTCTTCCTTCTCTCTCCCTCCTCTTCTTCCTTCTTCTATTTCTTCTTCCCCTCTCTCCTCTCCTCTCCCTCCTCCTCTTTCCTCCTTCTCTCCCTCCTTTCTCTTTCCCCTTTTTTTCTCCCCCCCTCCTCCTCTTTTTCTTCCCCTTTCTTTCTCTTCTTCTTCCTCCTGTTTTTCCCCCCTCTCCTCTTCTTCCTCCCTTCCCTTTATCCCTCCTTTCCTCTTTCTCTCCTTCCCCCTTCTCCTTCTCTCTCTCCCTCTTTTCTCTCTCCCTTCTCCCTTTCTCTTTCACCCTCTCCTTTCCTGCCTTCCTTCTGCTCTCCTCCTTCTCTCTTTTTTCGTCTTTTTTTTCCCCCTTTTCTCTCTTCTCTTCTTTCTTCCTCTCCCTCTTTCTTTCCTTCTCCCTCCCTTCTCTCTCTTTCCCCTCTTGCTTTTTTCACCAAATTGAACCAATGGAAATTCTTGTTCATACACCCAACCGTGTCCACAAATTTCATGCCGAATCCGTCCACAAACTTTTGAGAATCCTGCACACAAGGACAAACAATATGAAAAATCACTCAGGAATGACAACTTGGCTAAAAAACACACAAAAGTAGAATGCACTCGAAGGCGCATTACCTCGCAGGTGGAAGAGTTCACGTTATTGTACGCTGATCAGTTCAGCTGAGGCTGATCTGAACCAAAATCTGAACGATTGTAGCCACTGATGGGCTGATCTCCCCACCGATGAGGCTAGTCTTTGGAACCTCTCACTCTCTCACCACAGGCAGTTTTGTGGTCTTCTGTCTTCTCCCCTCTCCTCTCGCTCTGCGCCGGCCCCCCCCCCCCCCTTGCTCTGTCTGCGATATGTCCCCACTTATTTCCGCAGGCGTGCTCAAGGTCCGCCAACAACCCCTTCTGGCAAAACTACCAAAAAATCACGAATCACTGCTCACCTCACTCTTTCATTCCTCTGTTTCTTGAACTTTGGAATAAACTCCCACACTTCGTTCAATCGCATTTTCCTTCAGGCCTCAAAAACAGTTGTTCGCCACACCTCTTCATCGTCCCCCATAAAATCCGCGATCTTTTCTACCCGATTATTCCACCCAAAGACCCACCTCCTTCAAATTCCCTAGCTTCCTTCCTGAAAGGTCCCTGTAAATGTCCATCTTGTATACCCCGTTGTTCCCATCCCATCCTCTCCCCTCCAAGATCTACCAAGTCTCGTGTTTCCACTGTTTGTCCTTCCCTCTCCCGCCCCTCTTTGTTCTCATGCCCCCTTTTGCTGGCTTTTGATGTTAGCTCTCATACGAGCTCGACAATGGAAACAAACAAAAAAAAATCCAATTGCATGTATGTCACCATCCAACTCATCCACCTTGTTTTCATAAAACTCGTCCACAACTTTTTGAGATATAGTGATCTATTATAGTTTTTGGCCCTATCTATAATTTTAGAAATTAGGCCGGTGTTGACCTTTTGACCTTAGAATTCATTGGCAGTTGAACTTCAGCGAAACCTTACATGAAAATGGCTCTTCAAATTTTCAAGTCAATGGATGAAAATTGAGGATTTTAGAAAATCTGGCCAAATTGGCCTTTTGTGCCTATTTTGACCTTTTGCCTTATGTTTACCTCCAAAAAATTAGTAGTGGTTGAATTCCTTGACCTGATATGCAAGCTCTTCAAATTTGCAGTTAATTGAATTAAAATTGGAGATTTTAGGAAATATTGGCCCCTATTGTTGACCTTTTGGTCTATGTTGACCTTTTCGCCTATGTGACCCACCAAAATAATAGATGGTTGAATTCAGTGACCTGCTGTGTAAATCTTTTTCAAATTTCAAGTACTTGAATTAAAATTGGATTTTAGAAAATTTGGTCTATGTTACCTTTTCGCCAAATTAACGACAAAATAGTAGATGGTTGAATTTTCAGGACCTGATGTGCAAATCCTTTCAAATTTAAACTCAATCGGATGAAAAGTAGATTTTTGAAAAAATTGGTGCGGCCTTTTTGGCTATGTTAGTCTCAAATTAATAGGTCTTTTGAATTCAGCGACTGATGTGCAAATGGTCTTCAAATTTCAAAGTCATTCGGAATGAAATTGACCAATTTTAGACAATTAAAAATTTGGCCTATTTTTAGTAGACCTTATGGCCCTAACAGCTCGATTGACCTTTTGACCTAAGATAACCACAAAAGTAATAGGTTGTTGAATCAGTACCTGATCTGCAAATCCTGTTCAAATTTTCAAGTCAATCGATGAAAATGAGGATTTAGAAACTTATCGCTCAAATTGGCCCATTGGCCTATGTAACCGTTTCGGTCGACCGAATTTTACGAAACTCAATGCGTGACCGTCGCAGGGTCGTGACATTAATCTCTTGAAAATTTTAGAATGTATCGGTTTTGAGCGGTTTGACTGGAGGGAAGCGACAAGACAAAAACAAACACACAAACAAGCGGTAGCGGACATGGGTAGTCGCCATACCATTAGAACCTACGCGATGGGCCCGTTCGATGGGAATGACCTGAGGATATAAGCACATAAAATTCATGATTCTAGCTTCAAGGGTTTAAATGCTGCAATTGTTTTTCGTTAAAATACCCCCCACATTTAGAGGTTTTTTTCCGGCCGTTGCAGGCAACGAGGGGTCCAGTAGCAACGCCTTTCTCACACATAACTAGGACATACCATGAACCTACATACCATTCATGTATATCTGACTCATAGTCTGCTGAGATATAAACAACTTCGTTTTTTATTTGTTTTCGACCAGGGTTCATTCAAGTTCTATCTTTCTCCAATTCTTTCATAGGATCGGCTGGAAATTTTTAACATATGCTGAATGTACTGCCCACATCGCTCGTGGCCCGATTTTTATTTCGAAAAAATAAATTTTTTATGATTTTTCTAAAATTTCAAAGTCCCGTTGCTAGGGCCACGGTGGTGATCCATAGCAACGGTTTTCATTATGCACACCAACTAGTCATGCGTAATGAACCTACCCAACCAAGGTTTCATCGAAATCGCCATGTATTAACTGAAACGCCATTTTAAATACTGATAATTAGGGAGAACAAATCTGCAAAAAAAAAAAATTTCGACTAGGAATGCACTGACCCAACAAACAAACAGAGGTGATCAACTGACTGTCAAATAACAAAAAACCATGTCAAGTAAACAAACAACAAAGACAGAAATGGGTGAAAACATTAACCCCCTTCACCTTCGTGGCAGAGGGGTAACGGTTTTCCTTACATTGCAGAAATGGATTTGAAATCATCCAATGATGAAAACTAACGTAGGTCGCTTGAGGCACACACACATGATGAATTGCATCTCATTGTGCACCAGGATGACAGATTATGCTGGGTCACATTCCATCCAAGGTAGACAAGTCAGAGCACAGTATGGCATACCTCTGGAGGCTATCCTGCCAGGCCCAGGCAAGTGTGGTAGAGATTCGACCAAGAGAGAATTCGCTACAATCACCCTTGTCCACCAGAGGTTCGTCACCAGACGGCGGTCTCCTTGGGTTTAAACCTAGGCGGTCACTTTGATGGGTGCTGGAAATTGTCCTATTCAAAGAGAGCATGATCACCTGTCCTGTTTCATCTGACTCAAGACATAATCGGACATAATAGAAGTATCTGCAACACTCTCAGAGGTTAGAGACACATACGCAGAGATCATTGGCGGTGGTTATACCTACGATTGGTCTAGTCACTGTGATGTTACCATGGCCCAAGGAGGTTGCTGCAGCTGTGTCCAATAGAGACTCAATGATAATTGAGGTAACACCGGTCAACGAGCGTTTATGACTTAAGGATTGCACGTCCTGATGGTGTCATTCCCTGTTCTGTCTATGCTCCGACTGAGGCGAGTGACCTCACAGTGAAGGACACATTCTACCCACGCTTCGAGTCTGTGGTTTGATCCAGTGCCCTGACGAGATACACTTCTAGTCTTGGGATTTCAATGCATCACTGGAACTGATGGATATGGTTATGAGACGTTGTTCGTCCCCTGGTTCAGGAACTGTGAACCTGAATAGCACTTAATTCCTGACGTCATGCAAGGAAGTCATGGACTTTAGGGTGGCCAGTTCATGATTCAGCGCCCACAAGCTCATCGCTGGACTTGGTAGTCCAACGCTGGTGTTGGCAAAGGAGATTGACCATATGTCCTCGTTGATGGTCGCTGGAGGTGATCCAGACTGACAGGGCTCTACCAGATGTGCTCAGTTTCTCAATACTGACCACCGGCTTGTTGTAGCACTCCTAAGTTGCACCTTAATCCTGGAGAATGACCATCCCAGCCCAAGCTGGATTTGCAAGCTCAAGGATGAGAGCGTAGCTGAGGGAGTTGCAATAAAGCTGAGTGGAGATGGGGGTTTGGGTGCTTTGGAGCCTGAAGAGTTGTGAGTGCCTTCAAGACCACCGTCCTTGATGTTGACGGTGGATTCTTGGAACCACCGTTGGGCAAAGCAAGATTTTTGTCGCTCGGGACACTGGATACCATTAACCAGAGTAGCAGGGGCCAGGCTGAATGGCAGAGCTGATTTTTCATGGAGCTGAGGCATAAAAACTGTACGTGCGCTAAGAGTGGACAAGGAGGCCTATTGCAGGGAATCTGTGAGGGGTAGAGCACACCTGTGGTCAATGATTCTCTTCCTGCTTACAGGGGAATTTCACGCATTTGCATTCATCCAAGCCCACTCTCGGGTATGCAGTAGAGCAGAGGGTGTAGGCTCTTGGACAGAGGAGTCCGAAGTGGAAGGCCCACTGGGCAGTTACTTGAGCGTTTTGTAACGGGCTGATCCACCAGCTGTCGAGTTGGACATCAGGTGTGAGACAAAATGTTGTACCCTCCAATCAACTGTGGTCCACCTTCGCTTGTGGAAAACCACAGGCTGCGGTGACCGTTTGAAATGGTTAAAGCTCCAGGGATCTGTGGCATCCATGCTGAACTCTCAAGGCTGGGGAATGCTGGCACTCATGTTGTTGCATGCAGTTCATGGCTCTAGCCTGGAACACAGGATCATCCCAACTGACTGGAAGAGGAGCCTTGTTGTCCCTCTTGGAAAAGAAGGGTAATCGCCAAGACTGCAACAACTATCCGAGGGGGGTGACGCTGCTCTCAGTGCGGCAAGGTCTGTTGCCTCAGATAATCTGGATGGGGTTCGCCACCATTCTGTTGAGCACCAGCGTCCAGAGCAGTCAGCTTTACACCAAAAGAGGTCAAACCAGTTGACCGTATCCTTGCCTCTCCGGGTCTGCACCGAACACAGACGAGAGTTTTCGCAGGGGCTGCTTGCAGGCCTATATTGAGCTCTGCAAAGCGTCGAGTCAGTGAGATCGGGATGCCCTCTTGAGGATTCTTTCTTTATGGGGCCACTAAAAACTGATCGATCTGATGTCTGAACTCTACTCGCTGGTACTGGTCCAATTGAGAAATTTCCTACAGAAGACTCAATTTAGTTTAACCTGAGTTGGAACTTTTATACTGTGCCCTGCAGTCACGGATATTTGCCAACGTAAAATAGTTCAGAGAGAAAGTCACTGTCGCCAAAATCTCAACAAAGAAAAGTGTTGGTGACCAACATATCTGATGTCTCAAGCTATAAGTTCTCCGTGAACCAGATTAAACACAAATGACCGGCCCATATGCAGAAAAAGAGCGCCAATGTGCCGGCGGTTTCAGACAAGATTGAAGAAAAGCACTTCCTTGACGCAATTCTGGTTTTCTGATGGAGGCCCATTTCCCTTCTTTATGGGCATATTAAACTCCAAAACTAACGTTATTGAGTTCAACGAGCTCCCCCTCCCTCCCCTGATGAAGTGCCCAAAGTGATCATCTCACTCAGAAAAAATATCTTCCTGGGTCACAATCATAACCTGAATCTTTGGCCCTTCCTAGTTGAGGCGAACACAGGAAAGGCATTGACTGCAATACAAAACTTAATCCAAGTTCTTAGGAGTTTTGGAGGGCACTAGACAGTCACGTGGGGGTGTTCCGAGAGAGAACAATGTTTTCAACAGTGGGGGCCACTCCCACACTTCAAATGATTCACTGAACCTGGCTAACCAACTTGTGATTTGAGTCATCAGAGACAGAAGACTTGCTGTTGATGCGCCACACTCACACGCGATCTGTCATCGCCAGCTTATATTTCTTGGACTATCTGAAGGACAATGTCTACCAGAGAAGGCCACAACCAATGAAAGAACTCAAAGCAAACAATTCATTATCGATAAAAAATCGCTGAATATACCTACAGCGGAATGTGTTACAAATGATCACCATTCGCCTTGTCAGAATCCAAGTGTGCTTGCAGCACCATGGCGACATTTGGAGCAGTCACTTACAGCACAGTCGGTCCGGCACTAATTCAAGGTAATCTGTCCAAAAATTAGTGCATCTGATGATAAATGCAGGATTTTAAATATTAAATAGTGGGGTTCTGTAATTTTTCTGAGGGGAGGTAGGGGTCACCGACTATTTAGAAGAAATGAGGACTTCTGCCTAATAATTTACAACCTCTTCCGCTTTCCGTGCCTGTGGGATGATGTTTTCCACTGCTGTGTTCCTGGCCAAGCTGAAATACACGTAGCTTATGTGGTGAAAGGTGAGTGGTCCTGACGAAGGTGGTGGTGTGGTGAGTCGCATCATGGCTCGTAGAACAACACCACAACAAGGTATGCACAACCATCTTGAATTGCTGAGGGGGCAAATGGGTGGTGATGTTCTATTCCACCAAGGTTACATACCGTGAGAATGTTCAACGAAATGATACCTTGTATTCTATCAACAATCCCATTTTATATTCAACTGTTACCTATTATAATTTATTTATTACCTTTAATGACTTAATTTATATTTACTTTAAAGTATTTTACCAATCCTTTGGGTTGGCTCACCTTATGTATCATATTTTAGTCGTTTATGACAGTTGGGTTGCATGATGGTTAGAAGTACGCCACTTTCCGCTTTGCTGTCTAGCCTGGGTTCGAATCTTGAACCCAGCCTATAAGCTTGCCATCCTGTGTTTCAGGGCAGGGTGATTCCATCAATATGTGTGCTGTCCCTCGGATTGACGTTAACTGCGGTGTCCATCTCCGGCATAAGTTTTGTTGGACGTAAAGACCCCACCGGTGTCCGTTTGTGAAGAGTAGATGAGCTATCGCTGGCACCATGGCCAATTATCTCCCTAGAACCACTGCTGGGAAACAATAGCAAACCAACCAGAGCATAACTCTTGCGCTTTGGTGGACTGAGTTTCTACGGAAGAGTATAGATACATCAGAGAAAGATTCACAGATATGTGTGGCCATGATGCTGGCAAAGTCTTTATCATATTGATACAATATTTTGGATAAGACCACCAACCTCTTAAATGTCATCCCTGACAGAAATAACAACCAGTGTTCTGGCTTTGATGACTGTCTTTTCATTTCACTGTTGAATGAACCAACCTTGTCTGTTAATGTCTATTACTGCTCTCCTGACCCCGTGACGTCTGCTGCCCTCTATTTATGAACTATCGCAAGATGGTGGATGGGGCCAATTGACTTATAACAATGAGGAAATGGAGGCATGACAAGACAAAGAAAGGGCAGGGTGGTGGAGGAAGGAGTCGAGAGAAAGGAGGGAGTTGGACAAAATCTCGTAATGGGGAGGGGAGCAGATGAGAGTGTGTGGCCTTAGGTTCACAATATTTGCGTAAGTAATAAGTAGATTCGAGCCCATTCAGGATGTAGGAGCAAAGTAGTTTTTAATTAAATGCCACTTTTAAACCTGTTTACGATGGCATGATTAATGAGCCTCCTTTCTTGTGATTCTCCTCGTTGAGCCGTATTGTTCAGCAATGCCTGGAATGAGGAAAATTTCTCGACCCTCGGGCAAGCGCATGACCTGAGTGGAAAGGCATTTTCTTTGCCCGCTTGCGAGTGGGTATCAAGTGGTATTCCGTGAGGAAGCTGTTGTGTCAGTGTTGTGTGAGGATGTGTGTTTGTTTGTGTGTATGTGTTGTGTTGTGTGGTGGTGTGTGTGTGTGTGTGTGCGTGTTGTGTGTGTGTGTCTGCAACGCGAGGCTTCCAGCAGCACAAACCAGACAAACCGATTTTGATGAAAGATTGAGCAAAACAGAGTGCCATATGCGCTGGAGTGTGCGCGTTTTGAAGTTTCGTTGCTAAGACAACACCGTTGCTGTGCAGCGGCCGAAAACCGCGTTTTAAAACACCCAAAGGTAACTGACGTAGCGCGGCTTCATGATAGGTAGAGCGACCGGACAACTCCTGCCCTATTCCTTGCATCCCCATTCTAGTTATCGCGAAGCATAAACGTTCCTCTATCTCTCATAGTTTCCGAATCGGCGCCATCCGAATGCGGAACAGGTTGGTGAACCAGAATATGTTAAGGACCTTGACCTCGTGAAACCGTCGACTGGCGGAACGTTCAAATTCGGATGTATGGATAGAGTTTAATAAACTACTACAAAATTAACCGCAGCATTTTTCCAGATTCGATCACCAAGGGTGTCGGGGCTAAAATACGCAAAGTTCGAAAAAAATACTTTCTCGACTACGTTCACTACTTTCAATACTTGTCCTCAGTTTTGAATGAGAGAAAGGACTTCGGAATTAAACACTTCGAGATATTTAGAAAATTTTACTCGGCAGCCGATTTTGATTTAGGTTTTATTTTTCAAATGGAGTCTGTGAGGAGTGCAAGTTGGCAAAATACCGCAATAGGAAAATCTGCCAGGCAGAGGAACAATTGTAATTGAACAACGTCTTGGGCAAATGAAAATCTTCTTCGGTGTATCGGCAGAAATGAAAAGCGCGTATCCAGTTGCTTCATCCTACGGATCCCTCGTCGCCTAACGGCTTGTATGTATGTTAGTGTGTTGTGTATGTATGTTAGTTTGTGGGTAAGATGGAAGAACTTCAATCATAAAGGTAGGATAAGTAGACTGTAGTATGGTTGTGGATGGGTAGGAGACATCCTTAATGTAATGTAAGTCGGGAAACTGTAACTTCAGTTGTTACGTTCACCGTTCAGAGAACGAAGTGCTGTGTAATTAGGTAGGGTTAGGCCAATTTCTCCAGCATGTGATTGCCCCCTGTGACGTTATTCCTATGTTTTATGCATTTTACAAGACTAGCGATAAAAAAGGAATCAAACAAAAAAAACCTTCAAACACACAACACAACCGAGCCGAGAAACGTCACAAGCATCCAAAAAACCGCTCCAGGAATACAACTAGCAACCATGCTCCATGCCCCTGGGTGGGATGAATGGATGGCGTGAGTGAAGTTCGGGAGAGGAGAGTTGTGTGAGGTACATGATTGGAGGCAAAAGGATCTAGCTCGTTGCCTTCCCATCAACATGGACGAAGAATGGCTGCACAATTTCTTGTATTGTGACTGAAGCAAATTTGCTCATGCACTGCGAGCAAAACGCTACCATTGACTATCAGGCTGGAGTCGGTGGCAGTGTGTTGTTTCTGAGGAGGGAGAAGAGCAATGCCTCGTGGCTTATCACGGGGCCTCCAATAATCTTCTCGTCGTGCCGGCTCGAGGAGGAAGATTGGCGATCGTTGTGAACGACCTGGTGCAAGTGAGGAATGTTCGGCAAGTTGCGAGTTGAAAAGAAGCTGCATGGCGGTTTTCTGACCCTGGCATTGAATACCGCCACACAATACCTCACGATCCATCCCGCCAGGGAACGGCATTGGTGCCATTTCGGTGTCAGTTTCCATAGCAGTACCTGCGACTTTGGACGACACCAGGTCCAAAAAAGGATATCTCTGATGAAGCTAAAGGCCCTGTCACACTTGACGATTTAGCCAGCGTATGCCGACGATAATGAAAATTGTCTAAAACCTGGCACACGTCGAATACGTTATGGTGGTTTTGTATACGTTAAAGCACCTGGCTATCGAGTGCAGTCGTAAGTACGCCTGGCATACGGCATAGTACGCTGGCATACCCATAGCTGCATTATCGTAGTACGCCGAGCTCATCGACAATTTAACTGCTGAAATTTTTTCGAGTATGCAGCGTACGAACTCACACGTTCCGCATACGCTGGCCATAAGTTAGGCACGTTACGCGATCGTTGACCACACGTACACACGTTACTTGTAGTTACTCATAAGTCGAAACACGCCGACGTAATGTTTAGCATACCCGAAACTTATTTCTAAACCTTGAGTAACGTGTTGTAAGCACGTTACACGATCGTTACATCGTCGACACACGTTACTTGTAGTTACTATAAGTCAAACAACGTCGAGTTAAGTTTAGCTCAGTGTATTCCAGACTCCCTGATTTTTGTCTTTTTGGTTTTTTTTCTTCGGATATGACACGGTGATGTTGAATTTCGATTTCTAGTGCGGTTATTAAATAATTAATTAATGACTGCCGCCTCAACGATTTAAGATCAAAACCGCACAGAAATCGAAGTGTCAACGTCACCGTCAGCCTAAGAAAAAAGAAAAAAAAACAAAAAAAAAAAAAGGAGTCGGAACACTGACCGACTAACCATTACCTCGGCGTGTTTCGACTTATGAGTAACTACAAGTAACGGTGTGTCGACGTGTGTCAACGATCGCCGTAACGTGCCTACAACTTATGCCAGCGTATGCGGAACGTGTTGTCATATGCTGGCATACGTCGAAAAAATTTTCAACATGCTGAAAATTTGTCGATGTACTCGGCGTACTATGACGTATGTCCAGCGTGCTTCCAGCGGCCTTAACGTATACCAACTACCCCATAGGTATTCGACGTTGCCAGCGTATTCGGCATTTTTCATACGTCGGCATTACGCTGGCTAAAACGTCAAGGTGTGACAGCGGCTTACAACTTCAATGTCTAGTGCGGTTATGATTTGAATCGTCAGCCGCAGCCTTTTAATAGCTACGCACGTGATCGTCGATGATGCTTGCCTGTCGCTATGCATAAGTTAGACTATCGTTGCGCAAGGTTGTAAGCCGACAACACGCTCAGCATTCGTTGATATAAGTTATCTATGTGTTATCGAAACGTTCTATGTACGTTACTAATACGTTATGCATCGTCCAACTCGTTATGAATAACGTCCAAAACTGGAAAAAAAACATCAAAGTTAGCGTACG
>JAXMNL010001545.1:1029-18698 GCA_035128595.1 Eptatretus atami
CGTTACCTCCGCCACCGAAGGTGGATGGAGGTTATGTATTCACCCCTGTCTGTTTGTCTGTGAGAAGGATATCTCAAAAAAGTTGTTGACGGATTTGGACGAAATTTGCTGGACAAGTTGGGGACAAGACAAATTTTCCGGACAAGGAGGAATTGGTTCAATTCCGGTGAAGATCCGAATCTAGATCTGGAGAGTCGAATTATTTAATTTTTAAGTGACTCTTCGATCAGCATTGAGAGACGGGGCCAAAAACAACATACCGGACATTATAGCACGATATCTCAAAAAGTTGTTGACGGATTATGACAAAACTTGGCGGATAAGTTGGGGAGGTGACAAGAACAAGACGATTCGATTTTAGTTCAGATCCGGCCTATCAGTGGAAACAAAATGTAAACTGGTCAGCCTAGCGGAGGTATGCTCTCAACCGAGTGCTGTTCCAGTGATGTCGTCGGAACTCGAACATTGAGCTCGAACAACAACTGCACAATCTGGAATTTTTTTTTAATGGAACACCGTATGTGAGAAATGTTCGAGAAATCTCACTTCGTTCCAATCAAGAGTTTATCTCGGGTGTTAAAAGTAAAGGGAACAGCGGATGGTAGATCACGCGTACCTGGATTACACAACTCCTCATGCACACAGGAATGGATACAAAATCTGTGGACGTAACTACCACTCCCCCTGGATTTTAAATAATGATCAAGCTAAAGTCATGTTATGTTCAGAGGAGTTTAAGGGACTGTCCTCTCCAGAAAACGAAAAAAGTGAAACTTTATGAATGGTGGTGGTGGTCTGCACAAGTGGAAAAGGATTGCTCGAAGAACGTAGAGAAAGAGAAACTGGGAAAAGAAAACCAGGCTCGTTTTGATATGTTTACGATGTAATGTTCAGTTGTATTGATTTCTAAACTCCTGTTGCCCTTGTTCACACAGCTGCTCCGAAGTTTAGAAGCGACCTCGTAATGTTCTCCACATTTGTGCACAAGACAATCAACTTGTCGTGTCATGCAATTGCTCACCCTTCTCCTCACTTTGTGTGGAGTAGAAATGGCCAGCCTCTACCCAGCGCCGACTTCCCCTCTGTTCTCATCCACTATTTTGAGAACCTCGCTGTGCTGGAGGTGAGGATGTCATGGGGCTGTTGAGGAGGACGTCTGTGCTCATATTGGTTTAAGAAACATACATTAAGAACAATGTTAACAGTAAAATAAAGTCTTACCTTGTGTAGCTTTTCTCAGTTGCTTTATGCAGCTTTCTTTGGCTGGAAGAGCGTGGGGGGTTGATTCATTGAAATCCGAGCCACCACCTGGGGTAATTGATTAGGTGAGAGCTGATCGGTTATTCCCTCCAATTACAGGTGAGATATTTGAATCTTGGCTTGATTTTGAATTTATAATTTTGTCTTGAATTGAGAATTGGGTCCTTGGTGTTTATAATTTATATGTTTGACTGCGATTGGCATTGCACGTGATACGTGCTCGGGAGCCTCGTGGTGGGCGTGTTTCTGTGTACTCTGTCGATGATTCACCAACAAGTAATGAAACCAGTCCAGCGGCTGAGGGGGGCGTGTGGCATTAGGATGTTCATGTATGTACTATTTGTGAATGTCTGCGGCTGCAGAGGAACCCGGGGAGGGTTTGAAACAACAAAGGGCTAACCTGTTGCTTTCCTTGGTTGCTTTATGCAGCATTCTATGAAAGATATTTATACATATATATAATAATATATATAATATATATATATATATATATATATATGTATGCAGTATGTCTTGTTATTGTTCAGGCGCAATGTACAAAGACGAGGCCGAGACAGCAAATGACAGGTGAAAGTAAATGTAGGAAAGTAAATTCTCAAAATAACCTTTTCTTTGATGAAAAGTTCCATAAATTGATCAAGTTTCACAGCGGTGGTTAACCCACTGTGAGACTTGGATTGACATGACCAGGTGGCCCTGTGAGATGCCTGGTAATTGTAGTCCTCACTGAATTACACTCGTTGTGATGTTAACATTGACGGAGTTCTTTTCCTGGCAGTTGTTCCCACAATCCGTGCGACCAGTCCCTGGGTGAACGTGACGATCGGTCGTGGTGAGACGGCACACCTCTCCTGCACGGTTCACAGTTCTCGACATGCACCTATCCAGTGGTACGCGTAAGCTGTTACTCTGTTGCTGTACATTGGTGGTTCGCTGGTGGAACACTGGTCTGCATCTCTGAGATTGTATGTTTCAAGTCCAGATGAAGGCAGCACTATGAATTCAGGATTTAGATTCTAAGCTTCAGGTGGTAGAGTTATGTTTCAGGCTCATGGACACTGTACAATGTCGAGGCTATGGAGGAACTTGATCATAGAACGGATCAGGACGTAACAGAACAAAAGGAACGGTAAAAGAGTGGGGTATTCTTTTGTAATTGTTTGTGGCATTTTTTGTGATATATTTTGTGGCCTCTTCGACTCCGATGTATTTGAAAGATGCTTCGTTTTCTAGTTCCTGGATTATTTTTTGCTCTATGTTGTACGAATGTGCACTTGGCACACTTATCTCGGCCAAATTCCATTTAAATGTCATTGGAGTACGTTTCACGAGATACTTTGAATCCGTCCGATCGCACATCGCGCAGAGAGGAGTGAGATGCTTGATTTACCTTTACCCTGTCTGTGTCTGGCGTCAAACACGATTGAAAATCTTTCACAAACAGGAAACTCACCGTTTTTAAGGACGTCATAAAGGACACAAACAACAGGCACGAAGAACTAATGTAACGTGTTGGATACTATGGTGTGATACGTGCTGGGAATGGCGGTAAAACCAGAATTATTTATTTATACGTCTTTAAAGCTCGTTTAAACTTTCATTTAAATTTAAATTATTCTCTATAACTGAAGACTGCAGAACACCAAATCGCCTTCATAATACTTCGAAGAACCAGGAAATGTATCGAAATATAGCATTAGAGGGCATGGCACGCGTCGGGGTGACGAAGATGCTGCCGTAATGGTATGCACGATCATGTCATCAACTCGTCTTTATTCCCGTCAGAAGTTTGTGTGTTGTTGGTAAACATGTTAATTGGCCTATACTAGTGAGGTGGTTGGGTTTTTTTCAGATTTTGGGATGAGGAAGGCCGTTCATCCATTCCCTCCTCCCTCGGATAAGTTTGTTGAGTGCTCGAGCACAGTGACTGACGGAGACCATCGAGCTTCCAAATTGGAACTCCATCCGGCCTGCCTTCTAAAGTTTGGCATTTTTTGTTGTTTGATTTTTTTCCTTCCATGGGGACATTTCCCTTAGGTTTTCTTTTCTTTTCCAAGTTTTGGATCCAATCCGCCTCCTGATGTTCTTTCGGGCTTCATGGATTCCTTCCCAAAATTTTCATGTCTTTCTTTCTCGCAGGGACTTGTTGCATCTTGCTTTTGTTTCGTTTCGTTCCTGCACCTGTACAGAACGTATGATGCCGATGTACCCTTGGAGCCCTCGGCCAAGTATTCATTCATGCGTGTTGGCAACAAGCTCGTCATCCACAACGTCATAAAAGCTGACCTAGGCTTGTACGTGTGCGCGCTCGTAATAAATTTGGATCTGCCCTGGCATCGTCACATTGATAGAAAGTTACACTCTCGGTGGGTTTCTGTGACGTCACGGTTCGGGAATATGCTTCCTAACTGTTATAAAATGTATTCACTGTAAAAAATTATCACTGCACTGTGCTTGAACCATGCTGTGACCTGGCCTGAAGAAGAAGCATCATTCCTTTGGCGTCTTGATAACCTTGTGTCCCAAACAACATGGCCGATGTGCCGGGCGGGTGAGCTGCTCCTCGTGTCCTGTTGTACACTCCACGAAAGGCAACATTTTTGCTGAGTGAAGTGGTTAACACTCAGGCCGGTGTATGTTCAAGGTCCTTACGTTGGTTGGTTGACAAAATGCACAATCCATTAATCTTGCTTTCACCTGCTTTTTTCAGTTGTCCGTATCTGTGTGTTTTGTTTTGTTGCGGTTTAAGCATCGTCCATGTTAATGTTTTTACCCCAACCACAAAATTACTTCCTTAAAATCCTCTTGAGGAGTTTCAGGCATTCAAACTCCTGGGTCTCACTGTCAGCCATGATCTTTGTTGGG
This sequence comes from Eptatretus atami, assembly GCA_035128595.1. Taxonomy (NCBI): domain Eukaryota; kingdom Metazoa; phylum Chordata; class Myxini; order Myxiniformes; family Myxinidae; genus Eptatretus; species Eptatretus atami. Next base: position 5,155 of record JAXMNL010001545.1, read on the forward strand.
CAAACCACATTCCAAAGTCGACCTCCAAAGCCAGCCACCAACTGGGCATTCTCCGTCGTGCAAAGTCCTTCTTGGCACACCTGAACTCCTATCCACCTGCAAGACCTTCCTCCGCACTTCATGGAGTACTGCTCTCCTCTGGGCTGGCTCCCCTGCCTCACATCCTGTTCAGCTTGAAGCCTTGAAACGAAGACCTCCAAGATTAATGGAGTCTCCCATGACGAAGCTGAGTCAATGGGCCTCTCACTTCACTATCGCAGACTGGCCGGTGGTCTCTGTCTTCTAACCGCCTCCTTTCTGGTCTTACACCTCTGTTCTGTCCGTGCTTTGTCTCTCCAGGTTCCTACAGGGCTCACACGGTCCACCATCAAGCCCCTTCTTGGTGAAACTACCAAATCCAGGACTACTGCACACCTCTCCCATTTGTTCCTCTTTTTCCCCACCTGTGGAATCAACTTCCACATCCTCTTCAATCTCATGCTTCCCTCCAGGTCTTCAAGAGAGCTGTTCACCACCATCTCAGATCGTCCCCAATTCAAAACCATGACTTTTCCATCCTGATAAGATAAAGAATGGCCTGCCTCGGCCCACTGGGTTTCTGTTCCACTTGCTATGGCCCTACTTGGTCCAGCTCGGGCTCCATTACCTTTTCGAGAACCCAATTGCAATGTCCTATCCCATTTGGCTCCATCTCCCGGTCCCTATCATTTCGTACACACTTCCTACACTTTCAGGTACAGGACACCGATGGTGCTCATGGAACAACCCGAACACAAACTTAATGCAATCTTGCTTGGGACAAGCTGATTCTTCACTGGTTTCCTGGTCCACAATGGGCTTGTCTAACCTTGGAATTCGTTCTTGAGTTTATCCGGATGATCCTGTGCATCACCACTGAGAATGTTTATATCATGTCAAAAGACTCGAGGTTAAAACATCTGACTTACACCTTTTGATTTTCCTTCCAAACCCTCATGCAGTTCCCCCTTCAAAGGTGACGATGGTGGAATTCATTGATGCAACGGAAGGAGACAATATGACACAGCTGACGTGTCAGTTTGATGGTGTACCCACTCCGACAATCACCTGGCGGCGTAAGGACGGCACAGAAATCCGCAAGGCGAACAGGTAAGTCACTGGAGGATGTTTTTTGCACAAAAAAATGGAGGTCTGGTATTTAGAAATGTCCGATTAGAATGGCACCTCATTCTGGGCGACACAGTCTGGAGTTTACTTCACATCATCATGTCAGATTTGGAAGGAGGATGTTTTTTGCACAAAAAAATGGAGGTCTGGTATTTAGAAATGTCCGATAGAATGGCACCTCATTCTGGGCGGACACAGTCTGGAGTTTACTTCACATCATCATGTCAGATTTGGAAGATGTAAGTTTGTATCGTTGGCTCTGCCCCCTCCCTGACCCTTAGAAAAATATTGGATCACAGTTATCCAATGGAAGGTATTGGGAAACAACAAATCCAGTAATTTTAGGCTTTAGTTTGCACAATTTAACGGATTATCTTAAAATAATAAAACTCTTTGTCCTTTTTGTAGTCCTCAAGTCAAGTGCTGTGAACTCTCAAGCTGTCCTTTTTTCAGACGACTCCACACAGTGTAATACAGTACCCAATCATATTGATGGGCAGACAGAGGCTGCATCACTCTCTGCTGATCTGGAATTAATTCGATGTTGGTCTGATAAATGGAACACGGCCTTCAATCCAGAAGGATCTCACAATTTCACCCTGTCACTCCGAAGGATCGTCAAATCAACCCAGCTATCTACGTACAAGAGATCACAGGAAAGTTTAGGTCTAGGATTGGGTTTCCTTCGGAGTCGAACAGGAAAAGACCTGATGGAAAGAAACGCCGGTGAAAGAAACAAGGAAGGACTAAAATGGAACTCGATACAAACGAGATAGCAATAGGAAGACAACCTTTGAAGAAAGAGAATATCAATAACTAATTGTGATAGAATGTGACCCACGTAGAGACCCTGGAAGAGCTGGCAAATGGAGAAGCACCAGACACCGATGAAATCCCAAAACAACTCTTGAAGGTAGTTGGGAGGAGACATTCAAATTTTTAACAGCTATCTGTACACAGTTCCAGAGGAGGATTGTGTGGTCTAAAAAAGGTGGAAGCAGTCGGTCGACATACCTTTACCAAAGAAAGGGATCCAAGACAATGTTCAAATTACCGAACAATTGCCTTGATTCCACATGAGACATTCAACACAGAACTGAAGACTTCATGAAGCGAACACTGCCGGTTGAGCAAGCAGATTTCGGAAGAGGAAGAGGTGGGAGAGATCAAATCGCAAATCTGAAGTGGATCATGGAAACCCACAAAGGGATATCAAAGGAAGGTGTAGCTCGACAACGAGCAAAAAGTACCGTCGCTTCGCTGATGGATTAATCAAATGACGTCATGTTGGACTTCAACAAACATTCTGCTCCATTCACTCAAATTTGCCCGAGGTCTCATCCATTCTGCTTGGAAGTCAGCTGACAATACCTTCATCAACCATCCTTTCTGCGAACATATGGCCGAGGAAAAATCACTTCCGCTTCGTTGCGAAGCTCTCGTGTTGGATTCTTTGGTTGAACTCCGCTTAAAAGGAGTGAAATGAAACATTTTGCAATTTTCAAATTATTCTCACTCAGATTCTACATCACCCTCATGCATTTTGTTAAATTGTTTAAAACTTTCTTTATACAAGAAGAAGAAGATTTGTAATGCCGGATACCACCGGGTGGCGCTCCTTCTTGAAACGACAGGCTTGTCCATAACAGGAATTCAAAACACCTCCAAAAAAATGTAATATTCTCAAAGGAACCTTCATTGCTTTCCTCTTGTTTCCTGTCGGACTGTCGGACCCGCTTTTTGCGGATTCGCTATTTACGGATCCCACGTATTCGTGGTTTATAAAATGTGGCCTGCTCCAACATTTGCGGCCCTGTGCTTCGCATTTTCGTGTTTTTTTTTTGTTTGAATGCGTATTGACGGTTTTTTTTTGCTGGTGTATTCACGGTTTTCTGCGATTTTTCACTGATTTTTGATTCTCCCTCATGAATCACGAACGGCCAGGACCCATCCCCCTTTTTCCATTGAAATAATGCCCCGTTATTCGCAGATTCATCTTTTGCGGAATTTTCCAGAACCTATTCCCCCCCCCCCCTTTTCCATTAAAATAATGCCCCGTTATTCGCGGATTCACTCTTTGCGGAATTTTCCAGGAACCCATCCCCCCCTTTTCCATTGAAATAATGCTCCGTTATTCACGGATTCACTCTTTGCGGAATTTTCCAGGAACCTATCCCCCCTTTTTCCATTAAAATAATGCCCGTTATTCGCGGATTCACTCTTTGCGGAATTTTCAGGAACCATCCCCCGCTTTTCCATTGAAATAATGCCCCGTTATTCGCGGATTCACTCTTCGTGGAATTTTCCAGGAACCTATCCCCCCCTTTTCCATTGAAATAATGCCCCGTTATTCGTGGATTAACTCTTTGCGGAATTTTCCAGGAACCTATCCCCCTTTTCCATTAAAATAATGCACCGTTATTCGCAGATTCACTCTTTGCGGAATTTTCCAGGAACCTATCCCCCTTTTTCCATTAAAATAATGCCCCGTTATTCGCGGATTCGCTCTTTGCGGAATTTTCCAGGAACCTATCCCACCTTTTCTCCTTAAAATAATGCCCCGTTATTCGCGGATTCGCTCTTTGCGGAATTTTCCAGGAACCCATCCCCCCTCTTTCCATTGAAATAATGCCCCATTATTCGCGGATTCGCTCTTTGCGGAATTTCCAGGAACCTATCCCCCCTTTTCCATTGAAATAATGCCCCGTTATTCGTGGATTCACTCTTTGCGGAATTTTCCAGGATCCTATCCCCCCCTTTTTCCATTGAAATAATGCCCCGTTATTCGCGGATTCACTCTTTGCGGAATTTTCAAGGAACCTATCCCCCTTTTTCCATTAAAATAATGCCCGTTATTCGCGGATTCGCTCTTTGCGGAATTTTCCAGGAACCCATCCCCCCTTTTCCATTGAAATAATGGCCCGTTATTCCGTGGATTCAATCTTTGGGAATTTTCCAGGAACCTATCCCCCCTTTTTCCATTAAAATAATGCCCCGTTATTCGCAGATTCACTATTTGCGGAATTTTCCAGGAACGTATCCCTCCTTTTTCCATTGAAATAATCCCCCGTTATTCGCGGATTCACTCTTTGCGGAATTTTCAGGAACCTATCCCCCCTTTTTCCATTGAAATAATGCCCCGTTATTCACGGATTCACTCTTTGCGGAATTTCCAGGAACCTATACCCCCTTTTTCCATTAAAATAATGCCCCGTTATTCGCTGATTCACTCTTTGCGGAATTTTCAGGAACCCATCCCATTTTCCATTAAAATAATTCCCCGTTATTCGCTGATTCACTCTTTGCGGAATTTTCCAGGAACCCATCCTCCTTTTTCCATTGAAACAATGCCCGTTATTCGCGGATTCACTCTTTGCGGAATTTTCCAGGAACCTATACCCCTTTTTTCATTTAAATAATGCCCCGTTATTCGCGGATTCGCTATTTGCGGAATTTTCCAGGAACCTATCCCCCCTTTTTCCATTAAAATAATGCCTCGTTATTCGCGGATTCGCTCTTTGCGGAATTTTCCAGGAACCTATCCCCCCTTTTCCATTGAAATAATTCCCCGTTATTCGCTATTTGTGGAATTTTCCAGGAACGTATCCCCCATGAATAGCGGTGCCCGACAGTAGTCATTTTAATTTCCAGATTGGGTCACATGATCATTGCGTGAGGGAGGAATAATGGTGGCACGATAGATCGCAGGTCAGAATGGTGTGTGATGTAAGATTGTCGTCGTGTTCCACTTGCCTCAAGCTCTGGAGAGAACTGTAGGATTGAATGGTGGTTCCATCCCACCGTTCCCTTCACTTATTGTTTAATATTTTGTTTACTAAATGCTAATACATACATTCTTCTCATCGAGCAACTGATTTTTTCTATCATTGGATTACAGCTTGTCTTATTGTGCTGTTATTTTCACCCCAACCCGGTGTGAAACCCAGACCAGACCTCTTCAAATGAAGGCGAAGGTTTTTCTTTTCAGCGCAGTCACTTCCACTCTGACCCTGACAAATTTGCAATACACAAACGATGGAATCTACGAGTTGTCGCTTCCAACAATGCAGGGACAGCAGTGGGAGCCACGCTCCTAAATGTGGCGTGTAAGTCTCTGTTTCTCAAAGTTTCTTTATTTTATTTATGTACAATTTGTGATGTCCACCAAGAAATCTGCACAACACTTTTCACCACCGAAGACCTCTCCAGCTAGTGATGAGTTTCATCCTCCCTGGGAGGAAATCGTAAGTTCATGTTGAGTCTTGTTTGGCCAGGCCTTCTCCTGGCAATTGGAGGACACTGTTTAAAATTTCCATGAGGAAGAAGAACATTTCCTTGAGGACATTGCTGCTGATTGATGAGAACATTGGGATCAAGATTGTTGTGTATCAAAGTTGGGCAATCGAGTTGAAGAACACAGGGAACTCAAACATCGAGACGACAAGATGGTTCTGCCAAGGATTTGAAATGGACAATAACCGCACAATCTGAAAGGAACAATGAACACCCAATGTGAGAAATGTGGAAAGATGTCGCTTTCTTCCAATCAAAAATTGACATCAGATGTTAAAGGTAAAAGTGTCGTTCACAAAAGCAAAATCCAAGATGGCTGTGCCCATGAAGATCAATGTGGCTCTGACCCCCCCCCCACCCCAACACCTCTGCGATACTCTGGAAGTCACGTATTTCATGTCCGGCTCCCAAGGAAACAACAAATGGTGGATGATGTGTAACTCAATTTCATAACTTAGGTACATAGGAATGGATTCAAAATCTGTGTACATGACAAGCACACCTCGAGCTTTTTGTCTACAAAGCCGTTGCTCGTGAAAGAGCTATGAAGGGGAGGGGGGGACATCAACAACGGGGTATAAATACACAACAGGGGGATACTTGGAGAAGAATGGGCATGGTGAAGAATGAGATGAAGGGGAGGGAAGGAGGACGTGTGGGGTGAACAAGCTGGATACAAGCTCAAGCACAGTAAGAAGAGGAAGGAACGCTGGATGTGATTTAACAGAAATGGAACGATGAACCAAAAGGAGGGTGAGGGAGAGGGGAAACACAATCAATCAGCTGGAAATTAAGGGTGGGCTTGTGGAGGGTTATGAGGGTAGCAAAGATGACGAGTATGAATGGGGTCACCTGAGATGGTGGTGAATCGCTGTCGTGAATCTCTGGAGGGGAGAATGAGATTGAAGAGATTTAGGAAGTTGGTTTCACAGGTCATAAAAAAAGAACGAATGAGTGGAGGAGAGTAGTGAACCTGGATTTTGGAAGTTTCTCAAGAAGGGGGTGACTGCCAGACCAACCACGTGCACCCTGCAGAAACCTGGTAGGGAAGAGAGGGAGAGGGGCACAGAAAAGGTAGAGGGTGAAAGACCAGAAAGGATTTTTTCCTGAATTATCAACCTTAGGTAATTTCAAACAGAGAGAGAGGGGGGGGGGGGAGAGAGAGAGAGAGAGAGAGAGAGAGAGAGAGAGAGAGAGAGAGAAGAGAAGAGAAGAGAGAGGGAGAGGGAGAGAGAGAGAGAGAGAGAGAGAGAGAGAGAGAGAGAGAGAGAGAGAGAGAGAGAGAGTTGTCTCCACTGTAACCAAATGAGAACTGCCGCTTGCGTGCACGAATACAGCCTTCATCACCTCCGGGACCACCCTCATGCACGTCGGGTTCCTCTCATTGGCACCCACTCTGTGGATGTGTGGCGCCATCTTTCGGTGTTCCCTCGCAAAAGTGTTCCACCCCTGGCCAGAGCTCCACGGCTCACTTCGCCACCGTGGCCCGCTGTCCTTTGGCCAAATAGCCTGTGTTGTTTCCATTAAAGTGCTGGGTGCACAGGTTTTCGACCTAGCCTCACCTGTTGAGGTCAGACAGTATAACCTTACTCTACACTATTCTATGATTACAATCTCCACTTTCTCAGTGGCACATCTAGTATTACATATGATGCGCCCCTACAGGTCCCCAATACAGAGGCAAATCTAACCGACTCAACCACACAGTCCAGACAATTCTTTCCACATTGTCGCTATGGAAACCCCCGCCTTCCCACCATTTCCACATAACAATATGAAGTCACACCAGAAGTGTCGAGAAGAAAATACAGAATAATTGGAGAGAGAATACCAGCGCAGTGCATGCTTATTATGTAAGATCCATTGTATTCACTGCCACATTTCCATTGTCCTTGTTCACACAGTTTCTCCAAGGTTTGACGATGTCCCTGTCACGTTCTACACCTGGATGGGCAAAGCGGTAAACCTGACGTGCAGCTTCTCTGCCAACCATTTTCCGATCTTGCTTTGGTATCGAAATGTCGATAAAATTCCCTTCGATCGACACACTCGTCACAAAATCTCCACCTTCGAATACTACAGTATACTTCAGGTGAGGATGTCACGGGACATTTGTGTTCACTTTGTCCCTCTACTATGACGAACACATTGGCTGTTTTCATCACAGGTGTATATTTCCATGAGTGCATCAACATGTCGGTGTTGAATATTACGATGTGAGAGCAGATTGGGCAAGTTTGTGACTTTTTTTGTCCCTTGTGGCCTTCTTGACTTCCTAGATCACCCCAGAGAGCGATGAAGACTTCGGCAGATACAGATGTGAAGCCAGCAACTTGGAGGGCGAGAAGAGCGAGTTTTATGAGCTTATTCTTGCCGGTACGATGAGAAATTATGGATTTATTACCTTCGCCACAGAAGTTGGACGGAGGTTATGTTTTCACCCTTGTCTGGCTGTCTGTCTGTCTGTGAACAGGATATCTCAAAAAGTTGTGGACAGATTACAGAAAACATGTTTAAACGAAACATCCTTGATGTACCAGCAAAATGAATTCCACATCCCCACACCCTCCCAGCCTGGTCTTGGCTTAGTGGTTATGGTGGCTGGCTTGTGATCTTAGGGTCTTGAGTTCGAGCCCCGTTGGCTGCTGAATCAACACCAGGTGGGGTTGACTCAGCTTGTCATCCTTCTGAGGTCGGCAAAATGAGTACCAGCGTCCTGGTATAAAGGGTACAGCATCAGTGGCATAGTCAAGAGCAACCTGGCAGCCAAGCTGCCTGATGCAAGAAGTAGGAGAAGAAGAAGAAGCCCGACCCACTGATTTTATCAAATTAATAAACTTCCACAAAATCATATTCCAAATATGACGATTTGCTGCAGTTTTTAACCCTTTACACTTCACAAGCAATGCATCTCCCTTAAACTGTTACAAAACTCGTCTTCATGGCAGTAAGTCCGAAATTTACCGGTGAACTCACAGCTTCACTTTCCAAGGACCAGTCCCAGTGAGGACACAGGTGCACGACAAGCCGGTGTGACGCACCACCTGATGGCCATCTTTGAATTACCTGCTTTTAAGTGGCTGGAAACACCTCGTGACCTCGTCCCTCTCTCTCTCTCTCTCTGGGAGCAGCCTCGAGAGGAGGTGGTGGATATTGCGGAAGGTTGCAAATATATTTTGTGCCATGTGCACAAACGAAACTCGTGTCTCCCTCCCTCGCAGGAGGGTGGGGGGGGTTGTTTTTTTGTGTGTCAGTGACCTGACGCTGGGTGCCCCCAGCACGTACCCCACATCCGGTAGAGATTGGCCGAGCCGTTCTCGGACTTTCACACGTACACACAGATAAATTGCCTTTTACAATATTATATATGTTTGGATCACACCTGATGAACATTTATTATTTAATAAACATTTGTACAATTCCTTCTTTAGACTCTGAAGTGATAAATGCGAAGCCTCTCTCGATGTCCAATCGCTCCAGTCCCCCCCTCAGCGCCTTCCATTTCCAACATCCGCCCGCGTGCCACGTCGGTCGACGTCCGCCTGGGTCAACCGGAGACGACCGGTGGAGTTGCTGTGTCGGAGTTTGTAATTCGTGTTCGACCCGCGGGTGACTGTGAGAACAATCCCGAGTGGAAGACGTTCACCACCGACAGTGAACAAGGTTTGAACGGACTCTTCAGTTCACCGACCGCGGCCCACTTGTTCCGCACGTGCTCGAGGGGGTGTAAAATGGGGGGACACGTGAGAATGAGTCATTCCATGGTACGTGATGGAATATACATCCACACATTCTTTGGGTCCGCTCAAAGCGCGACAATGGCGGGTCTTGTCGGCGATTCGCCTCGGTCACGTGCTCTGAAAGGACGATTCGTGCCACGTGAACTCGCTGGAAGTGGAGATTATTTCGTTGCGTTGTCTTTCCCAGGAAGACCATTTCACGGATCTCCTCTCTTTGTGAAACACCCCCCATCTTGCTTCCGTCCTCACTCTCCTCTTTGTCCCTCTCGAGCAGTGCCACCTGTGTCTGTCACTGTCCATCTGGTAAAAAAAAATTTCCTTCCATCCATCTTGTCTCTACCCTTCATTATCTCAAAACATCTCCACCAGATACCCTCACAGTCGCCTCCTTAACAATGTATAAAGCCTGCGTCCTTCAGCCGCTCCTCATAGGTGACTTGAGCTAGCAGCTCCACACTGAACCCCCTCGATAATGGCAGCTACGTCCTTCCTCAGACGGAGCGACCACACCTGTACACCGTATTCAAGGTGAGACCTCACTCCGTTCTTGTGCAGTGTTAACACTACCCCGTTCGACCGATAAAACGAACATCCTGCCAATACATCCCAGAATCCCATGAGCTTTTCCTCCAGCTTCCTCGCACCGCACTTCCTGCTCAACATTCGTTTCCGGGTCCTTCGGTGTCACGTGCTCCAAGACGACCCCTTGCTTTCCCTGGTCTCTATTTCTCCAGACACATTGAGTTTTTCTGACGTTGAACTGTTCCGGTCATTCCTTTGCCCGAGCAATGAGAGTGTCGAGGCCTTCCCGAGCGTCCTGAACGTCCCGTTCTTCCGTTTAATCGGCATCACATCCAAGCTTTTCGTCGTCCGCGAGTTATTAAAGTGTGAAAGAAGGATATTTCACACCTGGACATTGACAAACTCACCGGAAGCATGAAAACAATGCGAGGTGCTCTCCGCAAAGCAAAGGCCTCACAAGCACAATACGAGTGCGTGATGTCCAAGTTGGGTGCTTTCATTGTTCTCTGATAAGGAATCATTCCCTCTGTAGTTGTACTTCATTGTTTTACCTCCGCCGCCCCAAGTGGACGGACGTGATGTTTCCAGCCCCCTTGTCTGTCTGTTTTCGCAGGATCTCTCAAAAAAGTTGTGGACGGATTCGGACGAAACTTGGTGGACAGGTTGGGCGTGTGCCAAGGACGAATTGATTCGATTTTGCTGGAGATCCGGATCCGGATTCGAGAAATTTATTGGAGTAATTCTTCACCAAACGATATGCGGCATGATAATTCATAACGTTGTGGACGAGCGATGACAAAACTTGCTGGATGAGTTGGTTCGGTGATGCGAACAAGCCGATTCGATTTTGCTTCAGGTCCGAATCAAGATCCGGCCGATCAGTGGGACACAAAACGTGAACTTTTCAGCCTGGCGGAGGTACGCACTCCACCGAGTGCCGTTCTGGTTTTTGCCGCTCGTGTATTTCTGGAATTAGTTCCGACCAGACGATATACTCGTCAACGATGGGTGATGGGACAACAACATCAATCCCGTAACCAATCATGTAAGAAGTCCTCCGAGGAGTGTGGTTGAAAGTTAATTAAAATGGCGGAGGCAGAACTGTAAGACTGCTAATTACGCTAATGAGGTTTGGTGACGATGTGCGAAGCAATGAGAAAGAAGATAACAAACGACAATAGAGACAGACAGACTGACTCCCATGGGCTCTCCTCTTTTCTCCCCTCCTCTTTTCCTGTCCATTCATTCCCTCCTTGTTTGGCCCACTGTCAGTTCTAACTTGCTCTTCCATGAGCCTTCGCTCTTGTCAAGAAAAAAAGGAAAGAAAATATACAAAAACTGCATGTTGCATACCGTCACCATCCCCTGATAATCTTGCATAGATCATTGAATTGTTCATCGTTTGCCTCACGAGGCCTTAACTCCGACATGTCTTCCTCCCCAGAGCTTGTGCACATGACTGGGTTGGAACCAGAGAAACGATACGACGTGCAAGTCGCCGCTCGCAATGGTGCCGGCCTCGGAGAGTTCAACACGAGCTTACAATTTGAAACGACGCCTATCTGTAAGCCTGGGTCTTCAGCCGTTGCTAACTACAACTATAAACCTCGTTAATCATTCGGTCAGGCGAGGAAGCATGACAGTCTCGTTTTGTTTCATCAATAGTACTCTCCTTACAAAATCCACAGGTTATCTTATCTTGTTTGTATGTTTTGTTTGATTCAGTACCCATCACAAGATTCACCGACTTCCTGACTTTGTTGGTCTTATCGCCTCGCAACTCACAACGCCTCAGAATGAAGTCGACCGTCATCGATGTCGCAACATGTTGATGGGTGGACTTCCTGCACCCGTCTCCTTCCATTTAAGGAATGCTAGTGGTAGAAATTCCCTCGCGGGACGAACTGCGCTCATCTTCTGGACGGAATTCACCTCGTGCTGATGATAGGCAGGGAGCCAGAAAACGTGTCCGTGGATTGATTCCTTCCCCTTCAGGAACGTTCTCTCATTCCTTTAATCATGCTTTTTATGAGTGAGAATGAAATGGGTTATAAGTGTGAGGAATGAAGAACTACTGACAACACGTTCACCTTTAGACGAGACCCTCTCACGGACATCACAATCACTACATACAATCACCATCCAGATGTAAGCTCCCTTCCAGTTCCTGCCAATAGCATGTACCCCTCTTTCTGAGATGAAAAGGATAAAAACAGGGTGACAACCATAAATCAGGAAGGAGGGAGAGAAAACCAGGTGTGCAGGATGTCCATGTGGCGTGGAACGAAATGGTGTTTGACAATATTTTTTATGTCTCCAAAGTCAAGGCCCTTGGGAGAGCTGGAACACAGAAGGAATCAGGACACAAGAACAAAAGGACAAACAGAAACAGGAGGAAAACACCAACAGCAGGGCCGAGGAACAAAATAGATGGAGATGGACAAACAAGGGATGCAGGTAAGAAGAGGGGTAGGGGAGGAACAGGGGATGGACAAGATGGATGCAGAAGCAAACTCTCAGGAAGGAGAAACTGGAAATGTGAAAGGATGTGGGCTTGGGAGTGGGGGTTAACGACGGGAGAAAAGATCATGGTTTTGGATTGGGGACGATCTGAGATGGTCGGTGAACTAGTATTTGTCTTGAAGACCTGGAGAGAAAACGAGATTGTTAAGAAAGTAGGTAGGAGCCAGGAGGGTTTGTCAGACAGTCCTTTCGGAGAGAGATAGTGAGACTGCGAGATTTGTCAGGATTGAAGGATGTTACAAGTGTTTTGACCAGCTTGTGATTTTGTCAAGATCTGAAGAGAGGGGAGAGGCTGCAACCTGACTGTAGGGTGAGGGATGTCATGGCAGATGGTGGAGTCGTCAACAAATAGATAAAGAGGATTTTCCAAGAGTCAGAGAGATCGTTAATGAAGATCAGAAATAGGACTGGGCCCAGAACTCTGCCTTGGGGTCGTCCAGCCTTGACAGGAAGAGGAGAGGAAAGGATTGAATTGAGAGCCGTACGTTGGCTACGAGAGTAGAGGAAGTCAATCATCCATGTGTGGAGTCGGCCCTTGGATGCCATAGGCAGAGAGTTTGGAGAGTAAGGCAGGATGCCAGACTGAATCAAAAGCACGAGATATGTCCAAGAGACGGCCCTGATCTGATGTCTGACATTGAGGGCCTCCATCCATTGTTGGGAGAGTAGAAGCAGCATGTCCGAGGTAGAGTGACCTGGTCCGAATCCGAATTGGTCATCTGAGATGTTGGAGAAAAGAAGGAAGGATTTCATATCAACTGTGATGATGGATATCTCAAAGTTGTGGACGGATTCGGACGAAGTTTGGAGGGCAGGTTGGGTGTGTGACAACGGCGAATTGATTCGATTTTGGATGAGGTCCGGATCTACATCCGGCCTATCAGTTGGATACAAAACGTAAACTGTTCAGCCTTCCGGAGGTATGCGCTCCACCAAGTGCCATGCTGTTTCTTCATTTGACATGTATATCGGGATTCTTTGGAGTGCTCGTTGTTTTTGCAACAGCCACCAGAACCAACAAATTGATGAGAACTGATGGGACAACAGCCGGACTGCATTGCAGTTACATAACAACACCTGGAGACGAGGACAACCTGGAGATCGAGTGGATACGTGACAATGTATCAAAGCCGGTAACACAACATGTCACACGATTCCTTTAGGATATATGAATTAAATCGATATATAAATGCTGGACTTCACCCGCTCATATTTTTGGGATATCACTGGTACTTGATTTTGTTCATTCCCGTTTGTAACTTGAGTTTGTTGAATTTTTTTTCATGGAAGAACTGAACACTTAGTCCATGTGTTGTGGTC
>JAXMNL010001546.1:8306-18693 GCA_035128595.1 Eptatretus atami
GTTCATGGCATTAAAAAAAAATCGGGGTCAAAGATGGTTTTCGGGGGCATTGTCCCCCAAAATAAGTATTTTCTTCCTTCTCAGAAACTGCACGCACAATTCCAATCAAACTTGATCACCATCTTCATCACCCGTGATGGACGAAAGTTTGTTTATGATATCAAAAAAAATCTGGATATAAATCCAAGGTATCGCCGCTTCTGCTTGCTACAGACGAAGCCTCGGATCTCGGACCTGGACATAGCTGTCGCTTACCGATAGCAGTCTTTGGTAGGTAACCTCAGCATTCACGGGTTAGAAGTCTCACCCCATCAGTGTCTCTTCGCCCAAACCGAGAGACCCCCAATAGGAGTCCACAACTATACATTCCCATGAAAATTGTTCGCGCAAACTGGAATTTTTCCATCATTTCTGGTTTGTTTCCCCAATGACAATTACCACGGTTTATCGTTAACGTGTGTATATCCTCAAAGAACCATTTTCACCTGGCTCACGTCCCACTGTGTATTTAATACCAGTACATAAGTAAACAGCAATGACTAATTCAGATTATCTTTCGGCAGTTATTTATTTATACCCCCATCCAAGCCCCAGAAACCTCGAGACACCAAAGCTTGGATCGCTGGTACGAATGTTGATTGACGTCTCAATAGCCTAATCATTTGTCGCGCCAAAGATGATATTTATTCTTCTAATTTAAACAAATAATAATGACACGAGTGCCAAATACTTTTGCGATCGGAGAGACTCGAAACCTGTGGGGCTGCATTTTTTAAAACCGAGAGTAGAGTATTTCACACGACGTAGTAATCACTCAGAAATATACCCTACTCTCCAACAACATGCAATGAGATAAGAAAGCATCAGAATTACTAAACCAAAGGTTCCGGTATTATTCAACAATTACAATATTGTGTAACCCAAACTCTACTCAATAGAGAACTAAGTAAATAAACAATCCGACATGAATCAGACAGTCGATCACGAACCTATATATAATAATAGAATAATATATAATATAGATAAGATATTCTATTCATCATCGTTTAGAAAATGCAATAAATTGTCTCCCTCGTAAGACCCTCTTGGAATCCCCGGAATTTAATTGTAATGATGGTGAGACATTATATATTTGTGTATTTATAATACATGTCTGTATATAGAGGGAGTGTGGTGTGATCAAACCTTTCATTCATCAATTACAGTGTTCCGCTTATCTGAGAAGTATAGTTGTAGACCAATTAAACTCTCTTGATTAATGGAGGAGTGATGCAATTTCTCCTTCTCTTAACCCGGATTTTATAATAACTCCGTGATGAATCTTGTTGGTGCACAATATCACATCCCGTGATGAAACATTGTGGTTCTGTATTCATCTCGAAAAATATGGTTTAAGAGCTTGGTCTGCGCTTCGGACCTGCTGTATGCAGAAAGTTGTCAAGTTAATCTTGTGTACGATGGTAAGGAGCGTGCGGCAAGTCTTTTACATGTGATCCGCTGGAAACTAGAGTTACAGGTGAGTCCCTACAAGGTTAACGAATGTGAACGCTATTTATGCGTACAATGAGCGAGCCAGTTTCCTTTGTTTACGACGCAGAGTTAGACTCAACCAGAACAATTGTGAGAAATCCTATGACCAGCCAAGCTTTGGCTGATTCTAGCACGTAGTAAGAGCGCTCTAACCAAGGAGTTCTAGTTCAAGGCCATTGCGTTACTTAGAAAATCCCATACGGCCATTATAATAATTTATTTTTCTTAACTAGACCCTGGAGGGTGTTGGGGAGATTTTCATTAGGGGTGTGTTTCCCAATGGTCTGCCAGGTTCGAACCAACGCAGCCGAGTCACCCACCAAAGACTTTCCAATCGGGTGTTAACAACCAACGGCCCACTCACCAAGCAGAATCATGGACCACGAGAGGAGGTCGTCGAAGTTGGGGACAGAGTATCAGCTCAGCAAAATTCGTTCAAATGAACCGAATGTTTGCAAATACCGATTTTGCGCTAAGAAAAGCGATATGAGCAATCCCATTCCTTTCTTGTTGGTATTTTTTCTTTCATTTTTTTAGGTATTATTTGCCAAACAAAAAAAAAAAACACTTGTTCATTTGAACCATTTTGCTGATTCTCGGTTCCAACTTCGGACCGACCTCCTCTGTGCCGTGTGCTCCATTTTAATCATAATGATCTCCTGCATGGTTCCAGATTTTGATAATTGAATGGCGTTGTTTACTAGTTTGGAACAGAACTTTCGGTTAAAACTCACGGGCTGAATTATTGAAGGCTTGTCGGTCAAGTTTCATCACAAAATTGTTGTATGTAAGTTTCAAGACAAAAGAACTCAGCATCCGTTTGAAGACAGAGTCTTCGATATCCCCCGCACATAGTAAATGGACAAGTAGTCAAAAGGCACCATTCAATTTATTCTTGATGTGTGAACCAAAATTCATCAAGAAATCAGTTAATATTTTGCAAAACTCATCCTCTGGAAACAAAGTAACCTCAATTATTTCTTAATACCCAACTTGTTTCCATGAAAGTGAAGAAATTTGTTTTGGGGGGAAATCTCTAAATATCAAAAGCACCAGTTCACCACTTGTTGATTGTTTGCTTAACTTTTAAAAAATTTTCGTGAAATATATCGTTGAGGATTTGTACGTTAAGTTCCGGAAACGAAGTTTTACGTGAACGGAAGGGACGGAACCCATTTCTATACCCCCGCCAACTCCGTGGTTGGTGGGGATAAATAAAAAGGAAAGAAATCTGACAATTGTTAACTTGTGACTTAAATCACTTTGGGAACGTGAGCCAGGAAATGGTCTCTTTGACACACACGGGCAACGATTAAACGTGGTTAAATGTCATTAAACAAACAGAAATGATTGAAACATTTTCATTTGCGCGAACAATTTTCATGGGATTATAGTTGTTTGGACCGGGTCGGGGGCGAAGACCACGAGGGGGAAACTACCTGCGGTTACCACCAGACTCTACTGAAGACAGCAGTTCAGCTCGAGATCGGCTCTCGTAGAAGACAGAAGCGCGTTCTGGTTATCGCACCAAATAATGCTTCTGAAGAAGAGCGAGACGGAGACACTCTTAACGGCGCTCCGCGGCACCCACTTTTATAGCCCTGGTGAGGTGTGGTGAAGACCGGGAAGCGACGCGCTGTGGCCAAATCCTCCTCCAATAGCCACAGCGTTCCTGAGCCACCGGTTGCCCTCCAGGCTCCAGGACCAGAAACCGGATCAGATGCCTTAAGCTTTCGGCACGGCCGGGAGCTCCAGACTTAACATGGAGCATGCTCCCCGAGCCGCACCCCGGCCATGAACGTTGGGCACCCCCCGAGGCGCAGTCTAACGTTCGCGTGGCATCGGACTTTCCACCGCCACCCACGGACCCCTATGAGCCAACATGCACACCCGGACCCCGGAAACCAAACTCCCGACAAACCCTTCTCAACGACCCCTCCTCGAATTGCCCCGTCTGCGTGTCTGGCACTGGATGAGGAGCTCTATCGATTCCGGACGCTCACCCGGGACGTCCCCGTTGATATCGTGGGCTATAACGTCTGTGTGGATCGAGCATCGCGCAGTGCCCGAGCGGACGATCCGACGCCCGCTCGATGCTCCTCAAAATAGAGATGGTGATTGTTGCGATGTAGAGGTACCGTGGAGGGGTGGTTTTTGGGGGGAAATTTTATTTTTTCCGTTTTGGGGAGGAGTTTTGGGCCAAAGTGCGTGCAATTTGGTGAGCGAGGTGCGGAGTTAAGGTGAGGTTCCGGTCGGGAATTGTACGCCATATTTGAATTTAAATAATGACTCGATTCCCGTGTGCGGGTTGTGTGGTGTTGTTGCAGCTGGGGATTGGAGATGATCCGAGCCAC
This sequence comes from Eptatretus atami, assembly GCA_035128595.1. Classification (NCBI taxonomy): domain Eukaryota; kingdom Metazoa; phylum Chordata; class Myxini; order Myxiniformes; family Myxinidae; genus Eptatretus; species Eptatretus atami. Next base: position 12,191 of record JAXMNL010001546.1, read on the forward strand.
GGGACGCATCGTGGTGTGCTCATAAACAATTGTCTATTGAATAGCGTGTGTGGCTTGCTATGCTATGGCTAAAAGGAAAGGTTAGAGTACGAACAGAGGATGAATCAGAGATATTTATTCGACTTAAACTACGAGATCCACGCAACCGCACTTCGTCTGGTTAAACCCCACCAGACATGAGGGGAGGTCTAACTACACGAATACTCATGGAATAACTGGCCTGGATTTCACTGTATTTGTGGTCCATCCCTTCGAGGAATGCGGTTTTGCAGAACCACAAACAACATTAATCCAAGTCCATGAAAATACCTGCCATCCTTGCATGTTGATCGACGTCAAGGTTTGCCTTCTTTGCCCAAAAATATTTAGCATTACTAATAAAAAGAAAGGTAAATGCAAATATTTCCAGGGTAAAAATAGCAACTGGGAGTCATTTGTAAAAAAAGTTTTACCCTTTTTTGATCAATAATACAAATCTCACAAATCCAGACAAAGAAAGTGGAAGCAAAGAAAAACAAAACCTATGATTTCAAACGACAATCTGTGCAAAAAAAAAGGGATTGTTTTCTCAACAAAACCGAAAATAAACATTTTCCCAAATCCCTGAAGTGACAATGATAATAGTAGGGACCACGCATCCTTGAAGCTCACTGGATCAGGAGCAACAGTCACTCAAAACCCAGGCTGGAGACCGCTTTAGGCCTGAATTTTTTTAAATCTCTGTGAAAACAAACGTTAGACATCACGGGTTGACGAAGGTTGTTGGTTGAAGTTTCGTTGAAATGCTTGGGTTAGTTTCAGAGAAGAGAGCAAATACCTATTTTTTGTGGGGCTCCAAATTTCCCGTGACACTGCATTTTTTTTTTTTTATGTCATGAAATAAACTTCGGTACATCATGGGTATGAAGGTTGTTGGTTCAAGTTTCATCGAAATTGTGTCTGTGGTGTGTGTGTGTGTGTGTGTCGTTTTGGAGAAGGAAAACAGATTACATATTTTGGCGGGGAACCCCCCAGTCCACCCCCTTTGACTAGGTTTTTGAACGTCGTGACAATCTTTGGTAACATCACGGGTGATGAAGGTTGGAGTCAAAGTTTCATGTGGAATTGTTGTGCGTAGTTCGAAGACGAGGGCAATACCTATTTTGGGGGGCAAACCCCCTAGACCCCCCTTTGGGCCTATTTTATTAATGGTATGACAAAATTTGGAACAACAGGCGTGATGAAGGTTTGAGAAAAGTTTCATTTAAAATTGTATGTGTAGTTTCAGAGAGAAAGTTGTATTTGTGCGACAAATGACAGACATTACGGATTGATGACGCACAATCCCATAAGCTTCCCCGGAACTATGTTCCAGGTGAGTTAGTAATAGAAAACGAGAACCACTGGACCTCCAGCCTTATCTGGGCCCTGTCCTAATGATGTAACCCAAATTTGCATCATTCTGACTGGTGGCGTCAGGAGAGATTTTTTGAAGAAATTTACTTTCCGTCGGGCTATTCTTCACCTTACTTCAAGTCACGTGACATAACTAAGCTTGGCAAACCCTGTTACCAGTGCAGAAGAGAGAACGTTGCTGACAAATTTTCATTCCGGATGCCAGCGATTTGGCCAGAATTGAAATTGGAGACGGACGGATGGAGGAAGACGGACGGTTACACGATGAGAATATCTTATTCCATGGATTTAAATTTCCACATTAACTGTAATTAACAAATATTGTTTCCTTCCTGTGAAGAGGTTATTACCTCCGCTGTCTGTGATGGACAGATTCGATTTTGGTGAAGATCCGAATCCGGATCCGAGAATTTTATGCAAGGAGTGATTCTTCACATTGAACATGGGGCCAAAAACGAGATGGTATTTCAAAAAAGTTTAGGGACGAGTTATTGACAAACTCGGTGTTTACGAGTTGCGAACAGGTGATCATAAAATTAATGAGATCCATTTTGGTGGAGGTCCGGGATTCCAGATTCGGCCAATTCAGTGGGATTACACAAGGTAAACTGTTTCCAGCCGGTGGAGCCAAAGTTTCGCGCTCTACCGGAATTGCCGTTCTAGTTCCATTGCGTATGAATTCACGGACAATTGGCCGTCCTTACACAAGCCTTAATTAAATAATCATTCACGAGCAGCACGGGCAAAATAAATACACATTAAATCACAACACTTTACTGGAACAAACCTATCATCCCCTTAACACACATACAGGACACAGAACGAATCCGACGAAGGCCGACACGTTGACACATTCAGACATCGAGCTTAAGGGAGGGAAGCGGGAGACATTAAACTAACAAATGAATAAAAAAATTAAACAAAAATAAGGCGATAAAATGAAAAAGAGAAATAACCGATTCTGGTGAGGACCTGCGATTTACTTTGCAGTGTCAGGGTTTCCTCTTGACTGTGAGCAGGGGTCAGCGGATCTTCCAACCGTCAGTTGTGCCCCGGCCCCAAGCAAGTCTTGTTGAGCTTCAGGCAACACCCGTCTGGTCTCTCAATCACGGAGAGAAAAGAAAAATGGCAAGGCAATTCGTCTTTTCGGCGCCAAAAACCTCTCGACTTCCTCCCCCCTTTTACGTCACTTCCCGCTGCAGCCGGAAAAGAAGGGCAGCGAGCCCACGTCTGGTTCGTAAATAAAACAATGTACTTTTCATCAGGAGTTTCGTCAAACGCGAATTCATTACATTCAAAACAATTAATGTGGTTCCTCTTTCACGAAAATAAAAAGGGCATTTAAACACTGGGACAATGAAACAGCACTTATTACCTTTATACACGTCCTGAGGTATACGGCGTCTCTCCCCTTCTTTTCCCACAACTAGTAACAATATATTTAAATATTTATATGCACACACATTTAAAAAAAAAAACATTTGTCAAAAACTCCGCTGGGAGCGTAATCCACCCGATGGAAGTTCTTCAGGAGGGGAGATCCCCCTGTCGTGGAGTGTTTCGGCCTTTAACTCATCACTCTCTCGGTCCGGGTGGGCCACGCTCCAAACAAGGAACGTCTTCCCACCGGAGATTCTCGCTCCGACCTCTTCCAGAAACTTCCTCTTTTCACCTTACTCTTCCCCACTGGTGTTTATTTGGGAGGGAGAGGGATGGGAGAACCACTTGACTTCAAAAACGAGCCACGTTCTCATCGAGAGTCGAGAAGCTTGGTTACCTGACAGGTGTTACTAACGACACAAGGACGTCTTCTCTTTGAAAAACCAGAGGCCACGCCAACACCGTCAAGGTTTGCCTTCTTTTGCCTAAAATATTTTGCACTTACTATTAAAAATAAAAGAGGAAAAAAGGGGGGGAGAAAAAAAAGAAGAAGGGAGGAAGATTGGAGCACGAGTGGTAAGAGCAAGAAGGGGGGAAACGGGGGAGGCGAAAGGACAGAACAGTCCAAATATTTTCAGGCAAGACAGAAACCGAGGGGTCATAGTAAAAATGATTTTCCACGAGAGATTCATGAAAATAATATCTCACAAATCAATAGAAAGGATAAGCCACAAGCAACAAAACAAAGGGCCTATTATTCAAATTTACCAAAATGTGAACAAAAATTCCTCAATAAAACAAATAAAATAAACAATCCGACATTCATGGAAGCAAAACAGTGAACCACGAACCATAATAATTAATGATCATCATCAATAATCGTTTGAAAAATGCAATTTAAAAGGAAAGAAATCTGACAATTGTTAACTTGTTGATTAAATTCACGTGGGAACGTGAGCGACAGGGTTTTAATGGTTTCTTTTTGACACATCGACGAACGAATAAACGTGTTTAAAATGTCATTGAAAAAACAGAAATTGATGCAACATTTCATTGGCCGAACAATTTTCATGGGATTATATAGTTGTGGTGCCGGGGTCTGGGGGCGAAGACCATGAGGGGGTGAACTACCTCGGTTACCACCAGGACTCTGTGTGAAATCACAGGTTTCATCGACACGAACAACTCCGTGACGTGGCGGGTCGCGAATCGACTGCGTAACGCTAATAACTCGACCACGTGACTTGGGGTCCTCCGTCGAATAATATTCGTTACCTAAAGTCACGCGATTCTTAATCACCAGGGAACACGCCCTCGGTACGCAACTTGCTCAACTGGATGACCTTACCAGGATTAGATGCAGCCAGCGGACTCTGCCAAGCACGTTACGGCGAGGAAACAGACGTTGGGAATAACGGTCCCGGCCTAAACGAGGGGTGCGAGCCATGCTTGTACCAGTGGAAGAAACAGGAACGAGCTGGGAACATTTCAACACAAAAACCTTAATTTACAAATCAACGAGGAAAAGTATGTGGTACCCGAGAATGGGGTTATTTTAATGTTAACAGGGCAGGGGAGAGCAAGGAATTTGTTGGGGTCGGCAAAAGGTGAACTTACAAAAGCAGAATAGGCAGAGTTATTCCCCCGTTTATATCTTCCACAATTCATAATTTATGGCCTGGTGTTGGCTTAATGGTTTAGGGGTGGTGGACTTGGGATCCTAGGATCCTGATTCAATCCTATTTTGCTGTGAATAATACCAGTGGGGTTGACCTACCTGTCATCCGAGGTTGGCCAAAATGCAGTGCCAGCTGCTGATGTCCTGTGTTCGGCAGTGGCGACCCGTCAGGATTGCGCCCAATAGCCAAGGAGACTGTAGGCAGCACCAACGCTCTGCACAGTCTGGTCTTGATGGATTGGATGGATGGATGGTTGGTGGATGGGTCGATGGTGGATGGATCAAAGGATGGATGGATCTATGGATGGATGGATGGATGGATGAATCGATGGAAGGATGGATCGATCGATGGTCCTTCCTTTTGAAATCCTTGTAATGTCCATCTTGTATTCCCCATGTTCCCCTCCCCATCCCTCTCCTCCACAGATCTCCTAATCACCTAATGTCTCTGTTCCCCACCGTTTTTGTCCTTCCCACTCCACCCTTCTTATCTCATCCCCCCTTGCTGTGCATTTGCTGTGTGAGCTCTCATACGAGCCTCGACAAGGTATACATTACACAAAAAAATCGATGGATGGATTAATGGATGGATGGATGGATGGTATGGATGGATCGAAGGACGGATGGATGGATCGATGGATGGATTCGATCGATGACGGATGGATCGATTGATGGGATGGATGGATGATGGGATCCGATTGATCAATGGAAAGATGGATCGATTTGGATGAATGGATCGATGGATGAAGGCATCGATGGATGAATCAAATGGATGTATGGATCAATGGATTCGATTCGATGGATGGATGGATCGATGGATAGATGGATCGGATGGATGGATGGATGGATCGATGGCTTGATGGATGATCGATCGATGGATGGATGGATCGATGGATAGGATGGATTCGATGGTATGGATCGATCAATGGGATGGATGGAATCGATGGATTGATGGATGGATCGACGACAGGACAGACAGACAGATGGACGGACGGACGGATGTTAGAAATTAAATATTATGCTTGCAAAAAAATAATAATAATAAATAAATAAATAAAATTCTTAATAATAATCATAATAACTGTCCCTGTGTATAAAGGAGGGACAAATTACTGGCATCGTATAAATGAAGGGGAAACCTATAAAAAAGACAATGTAGGAACCAAATCTGATAACTGTATACTTGTTGATTAAATGGTGTGGGAGCCTTAAACCAAAGGCGAAATGGTTCTTTGACACGATACGAGAAACTTATTCACATCCGAGCAACAAACACCAATGATGAGAACACTTAGTTAGCAGACAATTTTCATGGAGTATATATAATCCAGCTGTATGACACCAACCATCCTATACATGTTGATCGACGGTCAGAGGTTTGCCTTCTTTGCCCAAAAATATTTAGCATACTAATACAAAGAAAGTAAATGCAAAATAATTTTCAAGTTTTTTAAAAATAGCAACTGGGAGTCATTGTAAAAAAGTTTACCCTTTTTTGATCATAATTACAAATCTCACAAATCAATTTGACGAAAGAAAATGGAAGCAAGTGAAAGCAAAAACCTATGATTCAAACGACAATCTGCTTGCAAAAAGATGTTCTCAACAAAACCGAAAATAAACATTCACAAAAAATTCCATTGAAGTGACAATGATAAATGGTAGGACACGCATCCTGAAGTCACCTGGATCAGCGAGCAACAGTCACTCAAACCAGCGCTTTAGACCGCTTTCGGGCCCTGAATTTTTTAATCTCGTGAACAAACGTTAGTACCATCACGGGTGACGCAGGTTGTGGTTTGAAAGTATTTTCGTTGAAATGGTGGGGTAGTTTCAGAGAAGAGAGCAAATACCATTTTGGGGGGGGCTCAAACTCCCCGTGACCCTGATTTTTTTTCATGGTCATTGAATAAACTTCGGTTACATCAAAATGGGTGATGAGGTTTGTGGTCAAGTTTCATCGAAATTGTCGTGTGTCGTTTCTGAGACAAAAGGAAAAACCTTTGTGGGGGCAAACAACCCCTGGTGCACACCCCAATGTTAATTTAAG
>JAXMNL010001547.1:2422-18685 GCA_035128595.1 Eptatretus atami
GTTGGTTCCTGACTTCCATCGACGTTCTCTTTCAGGATGTTTGAGAACTGTTCTTCTTGTTGTTGTTCCACACACCAATAAGTTTATCAGCGTACTGACAAAGAGTGCGTGTCACGTGATGATTGAAGGAAACTCAGTGTCGACCAACGGGAACACTTGGAACAAGAATCCTTTTCATTTGTTCTCTGCAATGCAATTCACCAAGAGGATCAATAAATCCTTTTAGAATGAAACATTTAACACAGGAAAACCACATTGTACTCCAATTGGATCAAAAAAATTGAGCGATGGAAGAGAGGAGACGAAGGAAAGACAAAGGAAAGAAATAAAGAATGAGGAGAAGAGAGAGTAAAAAAATACACCCTGCGGGAGAGTGACGGTCATCTCTGCGAGAAAATATATAGCCTCCTGAAGGTTAGGGCAGTTTTTTGCAAACTTTGAAGTCACGTGACGCGAAAACGAAGGCAAATTCGAAAATCCGTCCGACCAAATTTAGATATTGTCCATAGATTCATATGCACCAATCAAATTCAAGATTGCTTGAGAAATGTAGAGGAGATAGATTTTGAAAATCGTCATTTTTCGCATTTTTTGCCAACTTTGAAGTCACGTGTCGCGAAAACGAAAGCGAATATCGAAAATCCGGCCCGACCAAAATTAGAAATTGTCCCATAGATTTATATGCCACAATCAAATTCAAGATTGCTTGAGAAATGTAGGAGGAGATAGATTTTGAAAATCGTCATTTTCGCATTTTTTGCCAACTTTAAGTCACGTGTCGCGAAAACGAAAGCGAATAATCGAAAATCCGGCCCTATCAAAATTAGATATATGTCCCATAGATTCATATGCCACAATCAAATTCAAGATTGCTTGAGAAACGTAGGAGGAGATAGATTTTGAAAATCGTCATTTTCGCATTTTTGCCAAATTTGAAGTCACGTGACACGAAAACGAAAGCGAATATCGAAAATCCGGCCCGACCAAATTTAGATATTATCCCAAGATTCATATGCTACAATCAATTCAGATCGCTTGAGAAATGGCGGAGGAGATAGAATTTGAAAATCGTCATTTTCGCAACTTCAAAGGCCTCGTGACCTTGACCTTGACCTTCGGTGACCTTGAAAGTCATACCATCGTGTACGTCTCATCGACCTCTATCAGGATCACTAACGACCAGATCTCCCGCTTCAACTTCATGTGAACGGACGACGACGGACGGACGGACGTCACCTCTCCTCTCAACACCAATATTATTTAGGTCATGCTCGAAGAGATGACCTAATGAGAGCGAGAGACAGGAAGCAGAGAGAGATAACTGAACACACACACACACACACACACACACACACACACACACCACACACCCCCACACTCACACACACACACACCGTGCTTTTCCTCCTATCATCAAGAAGTGGGGGTCCAAAGCTTTGCCCCAATCCCGTCATCTGGCAAGTTGCCCTGCAAAGGGCAGCAGCATGGAGGACTCTCCATTCTTTGCATTTGTGGGTTTTGCGGAATGAAGGTTTTACGGTGGCCGGAGTGAAAATCTCCACAAACCTCCTAAAAAAGTAACGCAACTGCAGGAGGACGTCCGCAGATAGTTGGGCACTCAATATGGATGGCCCTTGGCTCACGAGGAACTCCTCCGCCCTTTGACAGGTTTTGTTATAATTCTGCTGGGTGTCCATATCATACACCCTCCTCACAGGAACCTGGTGGGGAGACAGTCTTTTTTTTGATGGATGCCATCATCGGACCACTCACGCTTCGAGCAGCAGATATCTTTAGGGAACTCTCACCAGAAAACTGGTGGGAGAGACGATTAGTCATCGACAACCCGACCATGAAACAGGTTATACAGGTTTACATGGTACTGAAGCAAGTCACAGATCTAATCCGGCCTGACCTTCTGGTGAACTGCCTCAATCCAGGATTGCTGCTCACCTCCACTCATTTGTTCCTCTTTTTCCCTGCCTGTGTAACAACTTCCACATCTCTTCAATCTCCTTCTCCCATCCAGATTTTGGAAGACAGCTGTTCCCACCATCTCAAATCATCCCCATCCAAAACCATGATCTTTTCTACCCTCGTAACCCCACCCCACCCCGTACTTTCCAAATTTTAAATGTTTCCCTCCTGAGAGTTTCCTTCTGTATCGATTTGTCCACCCAATTCTCCCACACCATTTTTTCCGCCATCTCTCTGTATTGGCCCCCGGCTCTGCTGTTGGTGTTTCCCCTCTCTCTCCCGTTTCTTTTGTTCTGTTGTGTTCTGATCCGTTCAGTGTACTCGTACTCGTATTTTCATGGATGTGAGTCCATGTCGGTGACCGATCGATTCCATCACACCCGTCGGCCACGTCAAGTTCTCCGTGAACGTCTCGACGATCAAAACAAATTCGGTTTCTAACGATCTTGGTGTTCGAGTATCTACACGTCATGAAGGTAAGTACAACGTCTGTCTGGAGAACAACCTCCGTACAATGTACATTAATCGTTGTTTGTAAATGGTACAACTACAATGTCATGAGGTTCACACCTTTGTCTTGAGAGGGCGATTCATCCACAAACTCAGATTTGATTTCTTTTCACAAAAGATCTGGAGAAAAAAACAAGGACAAAACAAGTGGTCAGGAACGTTTAACAGTTTAACAATCACATTCATTCACAAAGGACAACAAGGTGATTCAACTAACAACGGCAGGGATTTACTACCGAACCCAACCAACGTGTCCACCAAGGTTCATCCGAAACGTCATCACCTGAATCGGGCGCTCCGTTGGCCCGACCCCTCACGTGACTCTCTAACTTTGGCCGGAAGCCGCCTCATTTCGTTTGCGGCAAGGTATCTCAGACAGCGACAAACTCCGCTCAGACCCCACGACATGACACGAATCCCCCACCGAAATTGGTAACGAATCGTCCCGCAAAACCCCCGGGCCGCGCCGCGTCGACTGGACGTGTCTGCCTTCGAGCACATTCCATCAGTGCGCGCGGTTCGGCCATTAGCACATGGTCAGCGCTCGCGTTCGCACGACTCTGCTGGCTGTGTGCCGGGGCGAACACCGATGTGGTCAATATTTGGTTGAGAAGGAACGCGGGGCTTCTTACTCGCACACTCGTATCCCGCCCAAGTGGCGTGGAGTCGCCTTTATCGGCCTCCGTACGCGTTTCGTGCACCGTGGGCGCCTGCCTGGCTGTTTCTGTGTTGTGAAAACACCATTCGTGCACTTCATTCGTATGCCTTTTTAATGCAACCGGCAATCTTCCCCAGATCATCGGAAGCTCGAGTCGATAATCCCCACTGCAAAGTGCACTGTATGACTCGCTGCACAGTTGGGTTTAGGGATCGCTTGGAACGAGGGCTCTGCGCCGTTAATGCCTGCTCGTATCGTTTCCTTGCAGCGGCCGCACGGCTGGCCTCCATGAGGCCCACCCACAGCGAAAGCGCACGTGGCTCAGATTTACCTCAGGAATAATCAGACGAAAAGAAGAGCTGGGACGAAATGAAGAAAAAATGATGTAAGCAAACGAGCTATGAGATCATCGCAACACACTCCCCTGTTATCCCGCTAGACAAAAGGAAAGGGACTATCTACAGTATAATAAGGAATAACTGTCTTGGGACACTGTCTGTTGGATGCATGCGGTTCCAAGAACCGCAACAGTATAATTGATACGCGGCACCCGAACGTGCCATCAATACCTTTGGGTGGGGGATGCTCCGTGGCGCGGCACCCCCGACAGCTGGCACGTCGTCTCTTGCTTCAGGCAGCTGCGTCGAGACCGTGGGCTGAAGGAGGGGCTTGAGCTGGGAGCGTGGAGTCCAAACTGAGTGCACAGATGTAGGTGGGACCAGGTGGGTGAGTGGAGTCAGCGTGTGGGCGGAGAAGAGGAGGAGGAGTCCAGCGATGAGAAAGAAGGCGGAGTCGAGGCAGGTGAGGTGGAGCAGCAGAGAGAGAGTCAGCGATGACGACGAGGGAGTCGAGGTCCGGTGAGCGGGAGCCAAGGCAGGGCAGAGAGAGGAGTCCAGCGATGACGACAGAGGCGGAGTCGAGACCAGCTTAGCGGAGGCGAGACAGGGCAGAGATAGAGAGAGAAGGATCCGCTCGGACCTTTCTCGGCCCCGCGCACTGGGGCCACACCGAATCTCGTGTGTCACCCGAATGGGGCTCTATTGGCCCGAACCCCTGCGCGCCGGCCGTGATGGCCAGAAGCAGCAACATTCCACTTTCGGCAAGGTGACCCCACACTGCAAAGAGTCTTGCTCCGACCTCACATGATATGAATAGCCACACCGAAGTCCGCGTTATGACTTGCCTTGCAAGAACCCCCGGGCCGTGCCCTGATGACGGCCGAGGGCAGCGTCGGTCCACACGCCCGCCCCGACCAGCGCTGGTCAATGCGCCCGCTCCGTGTGCGCCAACCTGGCCCAGCTGTACAACATGCCTCTGCCCATTGCAGCTTCACTGGCCGGAGATGCGAGAAGGTAAGATGTTATGGCAAACCCGTGACAGACAGTAAGATGTGTCCATTCGTGCCGCTCTGTACAACAACAAAGTGCACGAGTAGCGCACGGATCTGCCTTTTGGACACGTTCCGTGCAACATCTTCCGTTCCGATCCGCCATTACGCACGTGGCTGGCGTTCGTGTTCGCCCAATTCTGCTATCGTGTGCGGGGGCGAACCCCGATCGATATAATTAGTCCAGAAATGGGATGAAAGGAACACGCCACGTGTGCCTTGCACACTCGCATCCCGTGCAACGTGGCGTGGGGTTGCCTTTCTATTATCGGCCTCGGTACGTGTTGTGTGCAGCGTGGCGTCGTGTTGAGTGCGTTTCCGTCCATTTGGTGAAACTACCGCGATGTGCATTTGGCAGGCTGTGTTTTCTACGTTGGGGTGTGGGTGTAATGCCTGCTGGCCCTTTGCTGAGGAACAATCTCACAGCGAGGCGCACATGGCTCAGATTTACCAAAGGAATAATCAGAAAAGAAGAGTGGAAATGATGTCAGAAATGAAATGAAGAAGAAATGATGTAAGCAAACCTAGCTATGAGATCCTCGCAATGCACGCCCCTGTTGTCCCGCCAGACAAAAGGGAAGGGACCATCACACGTATATTGATGGAATAACTGTCTTGGGACCACGATCTGTTGGATGCATGCGGTTCCGAGAACCGGAACAATATCATCACCAATGCACAGGATAACTCTCCCAAAAAAAACAGCTCCTGTGATTGGATCAGTGAGTTTACAAGAACCATGATATACCAATGTGACAATGTGAACGACACTAAACATCTTGGTGTGCAATCTGATTAAATCTACCTCTTATTGGTTTTCTGATTCTTCCTCTGCAATGGAGTTCAGTGGAAAAACTGTCCATCGTGAGTTTGAATCTTGACTCGGCGATAAACTACCATCCTGTGTTTCGCAGCAGGGCGTATGTCGATGTTTGTGCACCAACCCTTGGACGATCTCACAGTGCCTTTCCCAAGGAGGTGGCGAGTTGACAAGGATTCGCGATCACGACCCGTCGTGTTAAACACACACCTCCTGGAGACCCGGAATATCAAACATGTCCAAATTGGACAAACGAACACTTTTCTAGCAGTCGGAACTGCTGCTAAGTTCAATTCTGGATCTTATATTTTGTAATTCGGCTTCGTTTGAAATTCGAGTGATGACCCGGCAGAAATTAAATAAAGCACGAACGCTGGTGTCTCCGGGTGTTTAAAAGCATTGCAATGTACTCAGCGATTCGTAGCGATGATGAGCAGGTATTCGATAATATGAGTGAGGAATTGAAAAAATAATTTGGTTGAGAAGTCGTTGTGGCCTGTTCAAAGTCAAGGCATGGTTCAGCAGCCAAAAATAATGGTGAATAAAGACCTGTCATTTTCAGGATTTTTTTTTCTGTTTGCTTTGTTTCTTCTGGTTCTTTTTTGTTTTTTAAATTTTTCTGGAATTTTTCTGATTTCTTACTGTTTCTTAATGGGGTTTTTTCTGTGTTTTCTCTGCGTTCTTTTTCTGTTCTTCTGGTTTTTAGGTTAAAGATCAGAAAAGGTCAAGTTTGCATAAAATTGTCAATTATTATCATTCCAGTGGACCTAAAATTTTGTTAACGGGAAGGGAAGGAGTTTCTCTCAGAACCGCTTGCCTCCGGGCGGTGTTTGTCTCCGCGGGGGAAGGGAGGTTTCTCTCACAGCGGCTTGCCTCCGGGTGGTGTTTGTCTCCAGATGGGGAGTTCGTCTCCGGACATGTCTGAGCAGTGTTTGACTCCGGACAGCTTGGCTCCAGACGCGTCTGGGCAGTGTTTGTCTCTGAGCGGGATTTATAGTATCACTGGTATAAAATGGATTTCAGACATTATTTTGTTTCTATCTTCAATGTTATTCCATGCAGAAGGATTTTGATGAGAGTTGAATCGTAATCAATGCTCAACTGCACGTCTGCCTTCACTTCCTCTCATTTCACACTGCCTTCCCTACCCCCCCCCCCCCCCCACTTTCTCTCCCTCTCTCCTCGCTCCCCCTCCCTGCTCTCTTTTTCTCCCTCCCTGATTTTATTCCTGCTACGCTCAGAAATCGTCTCGATAAGACTTCTAAGCTTCTTTATAATAGTTTTTATCCCGTAGGATTCTCACGTCTCTCACGAGTAAAGTATTCCATCCAGTCACACTTGAGTTCTCTCCTTTACCATAGACATTAATGTATTGTTCCTACACCGACTGATACAAGTTCGATTCCACGAGTTCATGCTCAGGTTTGAGATTTCCACACTGTGACAGAGCAAAGACCTGTGTTGGGTTGGTTGCTTGTCTAGAAATAGAAAGATACCCACCATGGAACACAGCTTGGTGAGAGGAACCACTTCAAACTCGGACGACTCGTATTTCCATTCAAGAATCATTTATCAATCACAAGAATCATCAATTAATTGAAAAACAGTTTAATAACAAAACAAAGATGAATGAAAACAAAATTAACTTGTTTTACATAACAACGTTGCATTTGGTGCATGTGTCGAGTCCAAGTGTTCATTTCTCTACCTTTGGCTCATGTTTCACAATTCTGGGTTTCGTTGAGATTTTGATCATTGAACATCATATCGTCATTATTTAGGCCAAGTCACTGTTACTACAACTCCTTCAGGAATGTTGTCCTTTTCAATTTGTACACGATTCAATGTCCGCTTCGGTGCCTCGTTTCACTCAGAACACTTGTACGGTTAACTTTTCATCGGGATTCTTTGATAAACATCAAAGAAGTTGAAGTTGAGAGCTGAGTAAAGGCCTTACTGCCAGTTGAGCACTTGCAGACTTCACACCTGAATGTATTTTTTGATGTTTGTTTAAACTTGATGATTGACGAAATGCCTTACTGCACGTGAACACTTCTAGGGTTTCACACCTGATGTATTTTTGATGTTTGTTTAAACTTGATGATTGAGTAAAGGCCTTACTCACGTTGACACTTGTAGGGTTTCACACCTGTGTATTTTTTGATGTTGTTTAAATGATGATTGACTAAAGGCCTTAACCACGAACACTTGTTGACTTCACACCTGTATGTATTTTTTGATGTGATATAAACCTGATATGACTAAAGGCCTTCACACACACAAACACTTTGGGTTTCACACCTGATGTATTTTTTGATGTTTGTTAAACCTGATGATTGACTAAAAGCCTTCACACACACAGAACACTTATAGGGTTTCACACCTGAATGTATTTTTTGATGTTTGTGTAAACCTGATGATGACTGAAAAGGCCTTCACACACACAGAACACTTGTAGGGTTTCACACCTGAATGTATTTTTTGATGTTGTGTAAAACCTGATGATTGACTAAAGGCCTTCACGCACACAGAACACTTGTAGGGTTTCACACCTGAATGTATTTTTTGATGTTGATAAAAATGATGATTGACTAAAGCCTTCACACACACAGAACACTTGTAGGGTTTCACACACCTGAATGTATTTTTGATTGTTGTTAAAATTGATGATTGAGAGCCTTCAACACACAGAACACTTGTAGGGTTTCACACCTGAATGTATTTTTTGATGTTGATTTAAATTTGATGATTGACGAAAGGCCTTACTGCACGTTGAACACTTGTGAGGTTTCACACCTGTATGTATTTTTGATGTTGATTTAAATGTGATGAACGATTAAATTCTTTGAAACACACATAACACCGGTATGGTTTCTGACTTCCTTCGACATTCTCTTTTGGATGTTGAGAGAACTGTTCTTCTTGTTGTTTTGGACACACCAATAAGTTTATCAACGTTCTGACCAAGAGTGAGTGTCACGTGATGACTGAAGAAACTCAGTGTCGACCAACGGGGAACACTTGGAACAAGAATCCTTTTTCATTTGTTTTCTCTGCAATGGCAATTCACAAGAGGATCAATAAATCCCTTTTAGAATGAAACATTTAACACAGAAAACACAATGTACTCCAATTGGATCAAAAAATTGGAGCGATGGGAAAAGAGAGGAGATGAGAGAGAAAAGAAAAAGGCAAGAAATAAAGAATGAAGAGAAAGAGAGAGTAAAATGAGAGCAGAAAGACAAGGAAAGAGAGAAAGGAGATAACCAAACACAAACACACTCAAACACACTCACATACACACACACACACACACACACCACACACACCACACACACAAACACCACACACACACGCATCCATGTTTTTCCTCCTATCATCAAGGAGTGGGGTCCCAAAGGCTTTGCCCCAATCCCGTCATCTGGCGAGTTGCCCTGCGAAGGGCAGCAGCATCGGAGGAGCTCTCCATTTCTTTGCATTTGTGGGTTTTGCGGAATGAAGGGTTTTTCGGTGGCCGGAGTGCAAATCCTGCCACAAACCTCCTAAAAAAGTAACCCATCTGCAGGAGGATGTCCGCAGACAGTTGGGCACTAGATATGGATGGTGCCGTTGGCTACAAGAACTCCTCCGCCCTTTGACAGGTTTGTTTGTAATTCTGCTGAGTGTCCATATCATACACCCTCCTCACCAGGAAACCTCACGGTGGTGGTGAGTATTGTGGGTGATGGTTGAGGGGATTGTGGAGGGAGAGTTGGAGGGGGGTGGGAGGGTGGTGGTATTGTGGAGGTCATGGTTGATTATTGAGGGGAGAGAGTGGAGGGAAGGGGGTGGGGGACCCTGAAAGTTTGGAGTCCTCGGTAAAATCCCCTCGGAGCGAGTAGACGATGATCCATACATACTATCTCTCTCCACTATCGATGGCGAGTCATTTCATTGTAGAAATTTCTGTTAACAGTGTCGAAGAATTAAATTCCTCTTGTACAGTATTTTCAGGTGCTCCGGGAAATGGCAACAGGTGTTTGATCCGCCCGTGCACATGCGCCGGTAGCTCGGTACAGAGTGACGCGGTTTCGAGCGACGGCTGTTTCGTCCGCTTCATCATGGGGACGGCATCCTCTCTCGACCTGCGGACGAGCAAAAGATCTCGCCGTCTCTGCTGTTTCATACCAGTGCACCGTAACATTGTCCGACACGAAAGCAAACATGTTGAAGGCCTGATCCACACTCGGCTCTTTCGGACAGACCTCATCCAGGCGATGAGTGAAGAAGAAGAAAAAAGATTTCGACTTTTTAATCACAATATTAATTACTTTATAAATGGCAAATCAGAGAAAAGACAACATTGTATCGATCCTGGAGGGTATCAAGGGGATAGATTAGCGTCGAGGTGGGTCGAGCGTTCGGGTTCCCTTTGGACGACCTTCAGGGTGTGCGTGGCTCACTGGTCCGGCCGACGATACGTGTCCACTCTCTCCGTTTTTCACTCTCATTCTCTTCCCTCGTTACACGGGGTCCTTCGGAAGGACTGTGAGCCCAACTCGTCTCCTCCACTTGGTTAATTGTTCGGTGGAGAGAACGAGTCGATTGTTTCTGGGTGGAAACAAATTAAATAAATAAATACTTTTAAGGAAACACAACAAACACACAAGGCCTCGACTTCAGGGAAGGAAAACAAACACACAGCTCGACTCAGGAGGAACATAACAAAACACAAGCTGATCAGGAAGGAACACAACAAACACACAAGGCCTCGACTTCAGGGAAGGAACATAACAAACACACAAGGCCTCGACTTCAGGGAAGGAAACATAACAAACACACAAGGCCTCGACTTCAGGAAGGAAACATACAAACACACAAGGCCGACTTCAGAAGAAACACAACAAACACACAAGGCCTCGACTTCAGGAAGGAAACAAACAAACACACAAGGCTCGACTTCAGGAAGAAAACATACAAAACACACAAGGCCTCGACTTCAGGGAAGGAAACAAACAAACACACAAGCCTCGACTTCAGGAAGGAAACACAACAAACACACAAGGCCTCGACTTCAGGGAAGGAAACATAACAAACACACAAGGCCTCGACTTCAGGGAAGGAAACACAACAAACACACAAGCCTCGACTTCAGGAAGAAACTAAAAACACACAAGCCTCGATTCAGGAAGGAAACACAACAAACACACAAGGCCTCGACTTCAGGGAAGGAAACACAACAAACACACAAGGCCTCGACTTCAGGGAAGGAAACACAACAAACACACAAAGGCCTCGACTTCAGGAAGGAAACACAACAAACACACAAGGCCTCGACTTCAGGGAAGGAAACATAACAAACACACAAGGCCTCGATTCAGGGAAGGAAACACAACAAAACACACAAGGCCTCGACTTCAGGGAAGGAAACAACAACAAACACACAAGGCCTCGACTTCAGGGAGAAACATAACAAAACACACAAGGCCTACGACTTCAGGGAAGGAAACAAACAAACACACAAGCCTCTGACTTCAGGGAAGGAAACATAACAAAACACACAAGGCCTCGACTTCAGGGAAGGAACATAACAAACACACAAGGCCTCGACTTCAGGGAAGGAAACATAACAAACACACAAGGCCTCGACTTCAGGGAAGGAAACACAACAAACACACAAGGCCTCGACTTCAGGGAAGGAAACATAACAAACACACAAGGCCTCGACTTCAGGGAAGGAAACATAACAAACACACAAGGCTCTCGAACTTCAGGAAGGAAACACAACAAACACACAAGGCCTCGACTTCAGGGAGGAAAACACAACAAACACACAAGGCCTCGACTTCAGGGAAGGAAACATAACAAACACACAGGCTCTCGACTTCAGGGAAGGAAACATAACAAACACACAAGGCCTCGACTTCAGGGAAGGAATATCAAATAATGTTAAAACAAATAAAAGGAAAAACGTTTTTTTTTTTAAGGGAAACGCTGATTATCGGCACCGGTATATTAATTACTTATTAAATATAAAAGATAAATTTATCCTTTAAAAAGGGAAGGTCTTAATAATGAATACCTGTCGTGACGAGCACCCGACCGGAAGTGACGTCGGTCCACGGAAACTTCCTTTAAAAATACACGTGATGTATTTACGGGGAAAAATAACGATTTAAAAAATACATTCCCGCTGATTTATTTGGTTCGATTAAAGAGAGATGACGATCGGGTGAAGTTCCGTGAGTGCAGTCTGCGCTGAGAGCGTTTCACGGACTTCTTATAAGTAACCTGGGACCAGCAATGCCCCACTCGCAGCAGTGAGAACTGAGTCACCGGAAATGGCTCCGCGGCCATGTTGCGTTGCCACTCGCTAGGTCGCGCGCAATTCAAAAACCTGTAGATGCATGAAGAGTCTTTAACTATTTTGCCGGTATTTTGAACCAGGTAAACGTAAAAATGCCACAGTGCGTGGCGTTCGGATGCAATAACAAGTCTGGAAGAGGCTTCCACGTGCACCTTTCATCGCGTAAGAAGCGGATTATTGATGCTTTTTTTTTCTCTTTCAATCGTCAATCTATTTTTAGGAGATTATTTAAAGAAGTTCAATTTTTAAACCGCTAACGCCAGTTATAACAATCTAAATTTGATGGCCAAAGTACAGTCGATAATTTGGAAAGAAAATGTAAAAAACGAATTATCCAGGAATACGCCGGAAATGAGTTTTCCAGGGAGTCTAGAATTCAATTTTTTCCGGAGATTCATTCCCCCCATCGACCGCCGTGGCTGCGGTAAATAGTTGGCGGGTAGCTCACAGTATTGTTCCATTTGGGGACACAAGGCCTCCCATTCCGAGGTCCTGGTCCTCCGCGGTTCCACCTAACCCGATGTTACCCCCAAAATCATTTTGCTTCCTACGCGCCTTAGGGTTAGGGGGTGCGTATCTATCTTGATATCAGTGATCACATGTTTGAGACGGAGCAGACTTTATCATGTATTTTCTCTCATAACAGCACATCTGTGAGTGCTACACAAAGATTCGTCTCCACCATGTTGTTCGAACCATGAACACTGGATTGAAAGAATAACCCTCAGAGGAAAAATTCAGCAAACTGATCGTATTTTGCACATCAATAGGTTACTAACCATTGCCATGAAGTGTTTCTTCCTAGGTTTCGACATATCTTATGTTTCAACCACTGCGATTATAATAGTTGATCGTCATCTTCTATAGTCATGCATATTAAACCAGTGCTCCATTAGTGTGTAGATTTTATAAAGATTTCATTATTATAGGTTGGTCGCAATGTCTGTTTCAATGTTTTCATGATTGATCAATATATTATGGCCATACAGGTAGCTTTAAGCTACTCACATAGGGTAGCTTTAAGCTACCCACTATGGCCTTATAATATATTGATCAATCATGAAAACATTAATGAGACTGGACTGGTTCATATGCTTCGACCCTACTACAGAAAGTACCTCTAATATATACACATATTAATAGGAGGCCATAGGTGTAGGTCTGTAGATTATAGGATCATATTATTTAAGGTTGTCCGATGTCTGTTCGATGTTTTGATGATTGGTCAATTATATTATTATTATAGGCCATAGGCCTTATTATTATAGGGGGTAGCTGAAAGGTACCGCTTATGGCCTATAATCTATTCTATAATTCCAGCAATCTCGGTGTGTGTGTCTGTCTGTTTGTCTGTATGCCGACGCAGTTTCTCGAACGACCGCCGGTCCGATCGGATTGAAACTTGCCAGGAATATTGCCGGAGGCCCCGCGGATGTGCTTTTCGAGGTTTTGGTATTAATCGGACGAGCGGTTCCAAGTTACGGCCATTTAATCTGTCGACCATGACAGGACACGGTTCTATGACGTCACGAATGACGTCACATGAATATTTATTTATTTATTATTATTCGTTTTGCACGATTGAACTTGCCAGGAATATTGCTGGGGACCCGCGGATGTGCCTTTTCAAGGTTTGATATTAATGTCCTGTGCTGTCTTTAATATTAATATTAATGTCTGTGTGTTTGATAGGGGGGTCGTCACCAATTCAAGAGCAGGGGAGAGAGGAGGTGCGAGAGAGGGGGCGAGAGGGGAGGAGAGTTATTATAGATTATCTATCATATAATATAGATAGGCGAGAGAGAGGGGCGGGAGCAGAAAGGGGGGGGCGTCACAATTCAAGAGAGGGGAGAGAGGAGCGTGCGAGAGAGGGGGAGAGAGGAGGCCGTCACAATTCAAGAGAGGGGGAGAGAGGAGTGCACGCAGAGAGGGGGCGAGAGAGGGAGGAGAGTTATTAGATTATCTATCTATAATTATAGATAGCGAGAAGAGGATGCAAGAGAGAGGGGGGGCGTCACAATTCAAGAGAGGGAGAGATAGGTGCGAGAGAGGCGTGCTCGACTTCAGTCGACCTCTGACTTCGTCGACAGAGGCCGTTGCTGGGTTCCAGGTTATTATAAGAAGTCCGTGTTCCTGTCAGGATGAGAGATGGTATTTTGGCGAAAGAGTGAAAGACCAAACGTTGTTGTGAAGTATGACGTCACGGAGTGTCAAGTCCTTGACTTCGAGGTTTTGTGAAGCGATGCGGAGGGACTTGTTATTTATTGGACCCTTCACCTGTTCCCGGCAGGTGTAGTGAGTGTTGCGTGCCTGTTGTGTTCTTGGTTGTATGTTGCCACAAATCTACGATGGATGTACGTAGATCTACTGTTAATCTATTATATTTTTCCCGTCGTGGGCAAGAAGAAACTAGAAGGAGGCCCGGCATTGCTCGTTGCTTTTAATTAGTTGGAATTTTTTATCATCCTTTATGTGCAGCATTGTTATTGCTTCTGTATGTATTGCGATGCTACATGTGTACGTGCATGCTGCGCACTGCTGATTGCCGAAGGGGCACCATTTTGCTTGATTTAGTGGAATACCCTTTGGGACACTTCGTTGATGACGGACGCACACACACACACACTCACAATACACATACCAACACACACACACAGGCACGTCGAGACCGAACTCCTTTTATATTGTTGCGGGCTGGGGTCGGGTGAGAAGACCCACTAGGGGGGCGAAAGCTATCTCGGCTCCCACCAGACTCCCCCGAATGTTGGCTGTCGCACACAGTAATTCCGTGACGTGGCGGGTCACTTAAGCCGACCGATGGACGCAATAACTCAAACCGCCGTGACCTCGGTCCTTCCCGTCGATGGGTAATCGGGTTACCAATTAATCACGTGGTTTAATTACCAGGGAACACGGCCCTCGGTACGCTATCCAAACCGGATCACTCTGCCGGACCGGATCACTTTTGCGTGATTCAGATGCAGCCGAGCGACACTGCAAGGACGGACCGGCTAAAAGGAACGCGTGGTTGGGAATAAAGTCCTGGCTCAGCTAGGATTCGGACCATGCTGGATCCATGGAAGAAACCACAAAGACGAAGCTGGGAACATTCCTGATAATTTATGACAATGGGCGAGGAAAGGTATTTGTGGTACGATCAGGATTTATTGGGGTGTGCTGTGCAGAGATCGGGGGAGAGAGGTGTGGTGCAGCAAAATAAACAGGCAACTTATAAAAAGGGACTTTGGGGACAAGGGATCCTGGACTGAAATTTTGCGGAAAGGTTCCGCTCCTGACTGGTAAACGGGTGATCGCAAAAGCTCGTTCGCAAAGACCAGTTCACGTGATTTCATTAGGTTTAAGTTTTAAACTGGAATTTTCGATGGTACTGAGATATATTGGCTTGTATGAATGTAACGGTTAGCTTGTATATGGATGGGTGACGATACTGGGCGTTGGTGCAGTGCAGCACGATGGGCCGAAAGGCCTCCCTCCTGTGCCAAAGACAAATAAAACAAGATGAACTTGTTGAGTGACACACTCCACTGCATAGCTCGGAGGACAGTGTCCAGCTCTCGCGAGCACGGGTTGTTCCACCGTCCCCTCCTGTTTATCCCAAATTCCGGCTTTACCGCCACTCAACTCCTTGTTTCCTCTTCTCTCCCGTTGGTTGGGAAACTACCTTCCTGAGGACCGTTCGATTCCTTCATGGGGCTTTCACAAGCAGCCAGTGCACCACCATCTTCATGGTAACCCCCCTCCCCCAATCCCAAGCCGGCAATCTTTTCGAAACCCCATTTCACTTTCCTGGTTTGATCGTGTGTACAACAAGCTAAATAAATAAATATCATTCAATGCAAATCATCGTCCAACCATCAAGCGGTTGTTGCTTGATGAGCTCACGAGGTGAGGAAGCCCTGAAAGATCGTGAATTGTTTGTTCTGGCCTGATAACAATCCTGTGGGGAATGAACAGACCGTCCGGATGGCTTTGCACAAAAACCGGAGCTAACGCTCATTTCAATTGGGGAATGTCAGTTGTAACTGACAGTGTGTGTCAGTGCTGCAGAATTATAGGGAATCCCTGTTTGAAGCTCGTGACCCAGGTTCTTTGGCCTGGCCTATCGGTGGGAATGCAGGTCATTTGATGAGGGGTTGGAGGACGCACAGGGTGGAAAACATGGAGACAGAAACAAGCTTTTTGGGAGAGGGGTGTGAGGTGGTTTAATGGGGGGAGAAAGATCATGGTTTGGACGGGGGACGAGATGTTAGTTGAACCGCATTATCTTGAAAGACCTGGAGGGAGGATTGAGATTGAAGAGAGTATGAAGGTGGTGCCTTCTGTGAAGAGCACACGAGTTATTGCCGGTTTTGTGAACGATTACAAATCCCTTTCTAAGTTTCATTCAGTCAGACATCAGGACGGCGGGACGGTGGTCAGGCCGTTCATGGAAAGACTTTGGGTAAAGTTGTAGGTGATTGGATTATGTTTTTCACCAGGAAATGTAAGCTTGGTTCGAGTGAAACTTCCCTGGATGGATTCCCAAAACAAAGTGAGATCTCTCT
>JAXMNL010001548.1:719-18680 GCA_035128595.1 Eptatretus atami
GGATTCCTGTCGTGTGCAGCCGGAATCGGAACAGCTGACTGTACTCCAGTGTGAAATGAAGGTTGAGGAGCTGGAAGGATGTTCTGAGATTCTGGAGATAAAAATAGAGGACGTGAACTCCTTTGGTCTTGAAGAGGAGCAAAGTGAGGTCGTGCTGATATTTCATCACTTCGAAGGGAGTGTTGTCACACTGATTTTTAGGATTTTTGTGTACATGATGGAGAAGAGGGTGAATGTGGAGGGAGGGGGGGAAGGAGAGGGTGGGGGCGAAGAGAGTGGGGAAGTGAGGATGGGTGGAAAAGGGAAGGCAGGCATGAGGAAGGGAGTGTGAGGGGAGGGTCCGAGCATAACTGGGCACGGGAAATTGGATATACTGAAGGGGGGGGGGGAATTAAAAAGAGAAAGGAGAGATGAGAGGGATGGAGGAGAGGGGAGACGAGAGGTTGGGGACGAGAAGCGGGGGGGGGGGGAGGGTGAGGAGCGGATGCGAGGGAGAGGAGGAGGAAAGCGAGGGGGGAGGGAGAAGGGGTGGAGGAATAAGGATGGGTGGGGGAAGGGAAGGCAGCGTGAAGGGAGGGGAAAGAAGTGGGAGGGGAGTAGAAGGCAGTATGAGGGGAGGGTCTGTTCAGGTATAACCACCGTCTGGACATGTCCAGAGACAACCACCATTCGGAAATAACCACCATCCAGACACGTATGGAGATAACCACCTTTCGGATACATGCGGAGATGACGACCATCTAGATATTTGTGGAAATATCCACCATCCGGGCATAATAACCATCCAGATACGTCGAGAGAGATAGAGATACCAATTTATAGATAGATTGGGGAGATGCTGCATGATGAGTTGAGGCGAGATGACAAAGAGAGGAGGAAGAATATGTCTGCATATGAACACAAAAACACAACACACAGCCGTACACACACAGACACACATTGTTATGTGACAGGGTAGAAAAATTTGCTCTGTTATTGAGAAAACACAAATACGGCTCGGAAATGGGTGATATAAAGTTATTTGGCTTTGAAAACTCAGCGAAGAAAACCATATTAAATTGTAACCTCGGCAACGAGTCATATAAAATAGACCATTGCTTTAAAGGCACACTTAAGCCAAGTAAAACTTGATCGGCTCGAAACTGCTGAGCTAAAACTTCAGAAATGAATGAACTTGCACATGGCACCGCGACTAAGCTGCAGCATACACACAGATAAAAAAAAAAGTACACACACACACACCAACACCACACACAGCCACACCACAACAGCCCGCTGAGAGTCGTAAATTTGCAGATTCCAAAATTACGCCTATATTGTACTCTCTACCTAAGCAACTGCAACTGGACATAGCTCATCGGTAATCAACTGCAGACGCTGTTTACTGTGGTGCTTGGCAAGCAGTAGCACTCGAGACTACGTAGTAATGATGGCTGTCTGGCTGGCAAGCGATTGCGATGTCCGAGATGTCCAAACTATGTCTGATTGTACAAATTACACTTATAGCAGTCTGATTGTTTAAGTCATCTAATTCTAAATTTAAATCCGCTTTTAACACTTTGAAGACGGCCTGCGGTCATTTGCAAAACCGAGTGGCCGTTCCAATCTAGTACAAAACTCACATGAAAAATTTTTTTTTTTTTTGCTATCAACATACATAACCATGTGTTTAATGCAGCTAATTCAGCTCATATACCCGAGTCGAACTCGGAGCCAAGGTTGGACCAAAACTCCAAGGAGCTGCAGGGTTCAAGGGTAAGATTCGAGTGTTATATATTGCGGGAAATTGAAATTTGCATGAATGTGTATATGAAGCATTGCATATTGTTCAGCGATTGCGAGCTATGATGACAACAATTCGATAGTGAGGAATAGTGAAAAAATTTTTTAATCGGTTCAGAAAATGTTAGGCTTGATCATGTCAAAGGGCATGGTTGACAGGCCAAAATATGCACTTTAAGACTCAGTGGAACACCTGAAGACCACAAGAACTGAGACCGAGATATGCTGAATGAAGGATATAACTATATAAGTGTCATTAATTATTCAAGAAGGGGTGTTTTAATTTATCAAGCCCATTTTCACGCATAGACTTCCTTGAGTTCCGTTATATCCATGGCAAATAGTTAGGCTTCTATGTTCATAGTTATGAGTTATGGAGAGAGCTGACACACTCCACACTAACGACACACACGCACTCACACACACACAACAACACGCCATTTATTAGAATAAATTTAAGCATGGGAATGAGCGACACAATACTGTGGCAATGGTATGTGGGACGGAACTGGCTTTATCTAAAAAGTTATTTTACAGATTATTTGTGAAAGTGAAGTGAAAACCGAGCACATGAACATTTGATGTGCAACTGATAAAAGCTCTTTCTTCTCAAGAGAAGTGTAACATTGTTGATTCGACATCTTGGATGATGAACTCTTGTGTGCAGAAAAAAACAAACGCCCTACGTTGATCATGCTTAAGAGAATAAACCACAATGTAGATTTTAAGTTTTCTCAAACAAACATTATCCCAATATCATTCGGTGGAATTTTCCAACATGATCATACTTGTTATTCTGTTATCCCTAAATAATACTTATAAACCAACTCCTTTATTCCTCTTAAAATCGCAACCGTGCTTCATGCTCACGCTATATCCTCCGCCTCGGGGCGTGGCTAGCTCCGCACAACCCGGAAGAAAATTGGACACACGTCGTTGCTTGTTAACTCGGCTCATGGTTTTGGTTATAAGAAAAAGGAAAAGAGGGGGCAATTACATACAAGGGAAGTTGTTATTCTAAACTATGAATGCCCCAGATAAGTAACATTGACAAAACTACCTCTCGGTGGACACATATTGCTTAAGCTCATAGTAAATACTTGGTATCCATGCGAATGCCTATAACGATCCACGACGCAAGGAACTACTCAAATAACAATGAGGTTGCGGCGGTCTCGTGGCAAGTCGAGGACCGCGGTGGGAGGCAGTAGATCGCTGCCAGCGACACGATAGCCGGAATCGTCGTACTTTTTTTGTATACTTGTCGAGTCTGAGAGAGCTAACCACACGCACAGCAAGGGCAGAACAGGAGGAGGAGTGAAAGAAAAATAGTGGGTAACAGAGCTTAGAAAAGATGGTGACGGAACCATGGAATAGAAGAGATGGACATTAAGATTTCAGGAGAAAGCAGGAAAATTTGAAGAGTGGTGGTGGTATATCGGGAGAGAAAATCGAGATTTGAGGGGATTATATAAACATATGTTTGAAGGCTGAGGAAGATGGGATTGAATAGAGTGAGGAGTTTTCAAGGAAAATAAAGAAATACAGTGTATTCTGATTTGGTATTACAGAAGGGTTGTTGCGATTGACGCCTGCAGAAATTGTGGGGACAAAATCGCAAGAGAGCAGGGAGAGGCTGGAGAGGAGACGGAGAGACAGAGAGAGACACCTGACAACTCTGCGTGATTGAGTGAAGGCCAAAATGATCCGAAAAGCCTGGTCCACAGCGTAAAGTGAGAAGGTGAAGCAGAAGCACACCCAAGAAGAAGCATCTCCATCAGACTGCAGACAAAGCTTTGGAGGTGCAGGCTCGGTGGCCGAGGAAGGATTAACACGGAGATTTCATGCGAATGGCTTTGGAGGCGAGTTGAAAATGTGTTGCTTCTCACTGAAAGGTCATTAGATAGTGAGCACCAGAAGCTGAGAAAGGACTCTTCAGAGATTGTTGAAAAGTGGATATGGGGGGGGTTCTAAAGGTCCTGTTTCGGATATAAAAAGGACATATAGAGTGAGATTTGTCAGGATTGAAAGACGTTCGCATCGGTGTGACCAGTTTGGTGATTTTATCCAAAGAAAAAGCTTGCGCGTCATGAGGGATACGATGGTACGGCAGAGGTAGCTCAGTAAAGAGATAGAGGGTTTTCAGAGAGTCAAGAGATCGTTGATGAATAACGGAGAAAAAGAACAGGGTCGCACGAAAACATACATGAGGAATCCCTGGACAGGAAAAGGGGATGAAAGACTGCATTTAGGGCACTGTTGATGTGACAGAGAGGAAGTCTGCGAGCATGGTGGAGAGTTGGACAATTGGAAGAGAGTTGGTGAGGCGCATGGGTGCAGACTGTGTCTAAAAGCATGTGATAATGTCCGAGGATATTTGCTCGTTTATTGTCTGGCCTTGGCGGAGCTTCTCGATCCTTGTTGGAGAGGCAGAAAGCAGAATTACAGTGAGAGTGACTGTCTGAAACAAATGAAAAAAATAAATCTCGGTAAATCAAGCTTATTGGAGAAGAGGAAGGATTTACATTGTTGAAGGTGATGGATTCCATAACTGCTGTGATTGAGAAGCTGATTGGTCTGTAGTTAGGGATCTGTTTGCAGCTTTTAATGCATGAGTAATGACTTTGGATACATACGAAAGTCGGTGCCTTACTGACGAACATTACGTCAATTAGGTCGACACGGTGGGAGCGAATCATTGCAAATTGTTCAAATATACTAAATACGCCCTTGTCTATAACTACCGGGAAACCAACCTCGGCCGATCTCTGGTCCGATCCGAGTCACAGTAAACGGCTCGGATCCACGTAACCAAGCGAGTTACCAGAGCGCTTGACAAAATGAAAAACAATTACTCATATTTCTATACAAGCGTTGCTAAGCCAATGAAAGAAACACTTAAAAAAATGAAAGCGCTGTAGATCAAAAAACGGGCTTTTAATATAAGAAAGGAGCGTGAGCACTAGAGAGTATTAATATTTAAGAATATAATGTACAATGAGCCAAAGTAAATGAACTTACAACAATTCTACTTGAAGACGGGGCCACGAGACTACCAAAGAAATGACCAGTCAGCTGTCTTAGAAGGTTCACTCAGAAAAGACGTCTTGAACTGTCACCCTCGTGGTCTTCACGTGGCTCACATGACGGCATTCCTCTCTTACGAATTCACTACGCCCGTCTCGGCCTGGATGTCTCCGATGACTGCGCTATAACGCGGTGGTTGCCTCGGGCATTGGCCCGCTGCTAGAGCGGCACGTGCATTTTAGCGTCAGTCATTTTGAGGTAGCGCGTGCGCAATCTGACTAATCGCGTCCATGATCTTGGCTATCTGGCGAGCTAAGTTCCGTTGCCGGGGTGCCCCTACTGGATATCAGTTTCGCAGTCCACACTCCAGCCGTTACTGCCCTCAATATGGTTTGGTGATTCATACAGCACTAACAAGAACGGATCTCCTTTTGGTAATACTACAACTAACTAACATATTCTTGACGCCCTGGTGTCACTTGGTGGAATACTCTTCCCCACTCATTATTGGATCATGCTTTACATTTGCTCTATTCACATTGGCGCTGACATTCACTATTCATAGCATCTTCATATTTTCACAACGAACATTCGCCACTGGGCCGATTCTGATAACTAATTCCCTAACTTAACTCGTGCCCTCTCGTCAATCCTTTATGCTAGATGCAGGGTTCCTTTATCTACGTACTAAGCTAGTGCCACTACACATTCATGTTGTCTGTCTCCAAATCGCATTCATATCTAAATCGTATTTTCCACTAACTTCCAGGCCTGGAGATGATATGCCTCTATGAGCGGTCTAACTAAGGGCGAACCATCCGCGCTTAACTATCTCCTTTGCCCAAGCGGATGCTTGCCATCCTGGTGGGCGTAGTGTCTTTCGAGCGATTTTCGGTCTTTTTCTTTTTTTTTGCACGCCAAAGGCGGCGTCTATTCAGCTCATGTTCGTCCCTCGAATGCGTTAATCGAGGCCTTGTCATCGGCCCTCTCATAATCGGTACAGGACTATCGTCTTCTCGAAGGTGCATGACGCTGTTTCGCCGTACTCGTGGGCGAGTCCTATGACGTGTACTTGCATCACGAACTTCGTGGTTTCCGTTTAGGCAGCACGAGCGGCATATTGTATCGCCGGACAGTTCGCTCGCAGTTCGGAAGCAGAAACGCAGCATGCAGCACAGGGAGGCTTCGCAAGCGCTTGCTGGAGCGTCGTTTGCAATTCTACTAACTCGGCATACTTTTTGCTGGTCCAGGCGTTCTGATGTGCGAGTGGAAGTTCGGGCGGATGGCGAAGACGCGAAAGGCGAAACGCGCAAAGTTACGCGTCAGTTGCGCTACACGGCGGCACGTTGCAAATGCCTTGCGGCTGCAGCTCGCCATTTCATTGTCTCCCGTATGGATCGGGTCCGTCGACCATTCCCATGCACTAATTCACTGCGCCATGTTTCTCGTACTTGCCCACATCTCGACACAACACTTCCGTGACATCAATTGGGATAATAAAACTGGGGTTCTCACTCCTAGCTCGGTGTACCGTGAAAATTAAACAAAAGGTCCTCACGCCTCGACGGCACCGATTTATCTTGTCGGATCTGTTGTGGACCACATTCCCCTGTTCTGAGGGAGGTTACAGTCTGATGGCTCGCCCAGGCTCACTGAGACATTCCAGGAGAGTCATCCTCCATTGTCGCTTGCATTAACATTATGGTGTGTGCTTGCGTCTTTTACTTTTTATTAATTCGTTCCGGACTGTTTGCTTCTGGCTTCTCGTCATTAGTTTATAAATCGCTGCGTCTCTTTATTTTTATCTCTGACTCTTGTGTCTCTATCTAATTTTTACAGGTCATTGCTTTTTGTCTCTTGCTTGTTATAGCGTCTCTCCCCAATTATTGTGGCGTCAGCTCGTGTCATCTCCTAAATGACAACCCTTACGTTTCCGCGGCCGACTTTTTTCAAATTCCTGCCTGCATCGATAAGATCTTCCAGTGCAGGGGCCATTTTTCATCACGGGCCCATCGCCGGCATTTTCGCTACGTGAATCGCCTTATTGCCCCTTGCTCCCCCGCTGGAGACTCAACGCCATGTCTGCATTTCCTCACTTGTGTGTGTATCGCCCTTCAGTCTGTCAATTTCAAATCATTCTTTCTTATAGTCGTGGTTTGCGTCCTTTTGTGCCGCATCCGATCCCTTTTGCGCTTATGCTCGAATCGATTCATGTTCCTTATTTCTGTACATTTGCATCTAACTGCCTGTCAAATACTCGCGCGCCTGAGTCCCCATAGGGTGGGAATGGCGAGGTCGGGGAGGAAATTGACGAGGGGGTTGTCATAGCCACATCCTGCACTCCTAATACTTTTGGGTTGGTGCGAAGTCTTGCATAGGTGTCTCTGCGGTGTGTGTCTGGACCATGGTTTCTATAGTTAAACACATTATCTCCTCAACGTCTGCTTCAGTATCTTGGCTTGCATGTTGCGTGTGAGATATAAAATTTGAATGCTTCGGTATTTGGGGAAGGGGCGGGGGGGGGGTTCTTCTACACTGTGATCCTCCGTTATGTTGTGGAGCGAGGTTGGAATACTCTCCTGAAACGATTTTGTGGGCGATATCGTGTGAGACGACGCTAGGGGGAGCATAGAGGGCTGCCATGAAACGCCGGTATTTAGTGGTACTTTCAGATAAATCGAAAGGTCACGGGTCCCTTTGGACCAAAGATCCGCCAAATAAGGTCGATCACGTGGGGTTAGGGTCAAAAAATTTCATACCTAAATACCTGCATATCTAACTACTGGAAGCCACATTCTGGGACCGCCTCTGTACATCTGAGTCGCAGTAATCTGGCTTGGATCGGTAACGAGGTCGAGTTGACAGAGCGTGGGGAAAGCATTTAGTCTTCAAAAGCACACAGACGAGCTGTGTAATTCAACAAAGGATGGATTTATTTTATATACATTGGGGAGGGAACACAGAGAGAGTTATACGAATAAAGAATATATTTGTACAATGAGGCCAAGAAAGCTCTACATAATCTATTGAAACGGCGACACAAAATCAAGAGAAATGGATCCCGTCGGTTTTATTTAGATTTCCAGATCGAGGAAGTGAGCTGAGACAGTAGCGTGCTGACCTGCCACTTGTGTATCTCGAACGATCGGCTCGCGGAACTAGAGCGCAACACGAGCGGTATCCAAGACTGGTCTTGGCTGCAACGCCATTGCACAATCAACAGACAGGAGAAGATAGAGACGACGATAGACAGGAACTGAGACGAGCAGGCAGCCAAGATACACGAGCGGCGCCGAGACCAAATGGCGTTCTTTTATATCTTCTGTCCGGGGAGAAAATGTCCACCTGAGCGATTCCTCATTGGCCATGTGTCGTGGAAAATCTGTGGTATATTTCACCTCATGTGGCCGGTGTCTGAAAGTCGCGCCTCTGTGGAATCATAATTCATTGCCGGGGTGTCGTGGAAACTTAAGCTTGAAGCGAAATGTAAATATACCTAATGAGCTTGGGTTTTTCGTGGTAAAACGCTAGAATCTGAACGGAATGTCACTCATATGGCCGGGTTCAGGGAAATGTACCTCTGAAGGATGTAACGCTACGGGTGTCGTGGAGAGTTATCCTGCTGAATGGAATGTACCTCATTGATGGGTGTGGTGGGACGTCTCCTCTGCGTGAGCAGCCTGCTTTTGGGAGTCGCGATAAGAAGCGATGAAATTGCCGTAGTGCTGACAGGCGATGTGTATGCGGATGGTCGAAGTGAGAGTGATGGTTTGGTTGCTGAGGTCGAATTGTATTAGCAAAAACCTGATGAACAAGTAATGTCGCAGCACACATGTAATTCCCATATATAGATAAAGAGTGGGGCTGAAGCTATGAAACAAATAAGCTTTCAATAAAAGTGCTAACGGGGGTATTGTTGTTGTGTTAAAGGTTCATTCGTACATAGTTCATTAGTTTCTTACCCCACACCGTAAAGTATGAATAATCATGGAGAAAACAAATTTCACGTATTCTGTAATATTTAATCAAAAATATTTTTTACTTTCTCAGAGACAAACATATGTACATGAAAATATAAGATTAGTGCTGAACATATAACCTGTTATGTTATGTATTTATGACAGAGATCCTGAATGCTCAAAGGGAGACTGGGCACAGTATAAATGGGTCAGACACACTGCTACGGAATGCATATCGTCAACTGAAGACGAGCGCAGAGGAGAAATTTTTACATAACGAGAAAACGAAATAATTTTAAATGTTTGCAGAGAATAATTTCACAAGGTTACAAGGAAAGAGAGTGACATATCTATCACTTAGTGAAAATCGTTCAATTTCATTCATCAACTAAAAAGCACATGCGAATTTCAATGGTGAAACCGTTAACAGAATGTTCAGATGTTGGGCAGATTGTTATCATTCAACAAGCTTAAACACACTGGAAACAATGTGAACCCCATTACAATGAGACAGTTGTGAAAATCTTTTACAGTGCATGCAACTTAAAATCTCACATTGTTAATTCACATGGTGAAGCCAATTACAATGCAGGCGATTTGTGCAAATCTTTTATGTGATACACCTTAAACCATGTTATTCTCAATTGGTGAACGCCATTGCATAATCGACAGTTGTGAAAATCTTTTAATTGGCGCATCCAGCTTAGAATGCACATGCTAATAAATGGTGAACACGTGCGTACAAATGTTCAGGATGTGCAGTATTTTTAATCATATCATCAACTTAAAACAGACATGCGAATTTCACATGGGAACACCATACAAATGATGCAGTTTGTGAAAATTCTTTTATCAGTTCTGCGAGCAACTTAAATTACATGTTAATTACAATGTGAACGCCAATTACAAATGCATCATTTTTGCAAAATCTTTTAATCGGTCATCCAACCTTAAACGAATATGTTAATTCAAAATGTTGATAGCGCCATACAAATGCACAGTTTTGTGAAAAATTTTGTAATTGGCCATCTACTTAAAATGCAATGCTAAGTTTCACAATGGGTGAATATGCGCCATACTATATTGGCCCGTTGTGGAAATTCTGTAATCAGCATCCAACTATTAAAGAGCACATGCTAATATCACTAATGGTGAAAACGCGTTCAAAATGCCAGTTTGGTGGAAAATTTTAATCGACATTCAGCCTTAAAACACACTGCTAATTCAAATCGTGAACGGCCCAGTCATAATGCACAGTTTTTGGAAAATCTTTTATAGCCATCAAACTAAAACGCACGGGCTAATACATGTGATATCGCCCATAACTAAACAGCAATTGTGAAAATCTTTAAATTGGCCATCCACGTATTAAAATATGCCTAGATCATTTGCACTGTGATGGTGAATCGCACGTACAATTGCACATTTGTGGGAAATAACTGTTTAAACATTCGTCCTACATTTAAAACAGCATGCGAATTCACAATGGTGAATGCCCGTACAAATGCAGTTTTGTGGGAAAAATCTTTTAATCAGTCTTCAACCTTGAATCATCAATGTAGTAATTCAAATTGGTGGAATGCCTGACAAATGCACAGTTGTAATAAGATTTATGGCATACTCCATAAAATAGACTGAGAATTAAATGCTGAATCGCCTACAATGCAAGTTTGTAGAAAATCTTTTCATTCGTCATCCCAATTAAATGCCATGAAAGGTTCAATGGTGATATTCATTCAATGTACGTTTGTGGACAATTTTTCAACTTGTTCATCACTTAAAAACATTGCCCATTCCACAATAAAAATAGCACAATGTCACAGTTTTGAAATCTTTTATATCAGTCTCGCAAACTTAAAATGCACATGAAAATTCAAGATGATACCTTCAATTGTACAGTTGTGGAAAATCTTCACAATTGTCTGTCACCCTTAAAACACTTGAGGCATTCCAATGAAAAAGCCCAAAACTGCACAGTTTTGTTGAAAATATTTAAATTTGTATCCAGGCATTTAAAGACACTTGAGAATTACAAGGTGAGATAACCTACAATTTACAGATTGTGGAGGAATGCCTTCATAATTTCCAGCTCTTTGGGAAATGCTCATGATAAATCACAATGGTGAGCGCCGCATCAGCAAATGCTCAATTTTCTGTAAATCTTGGTAATCATATACACTAAAAACATACATGCATGTACCAATAGAGAACGACTGTGCAAAGACACAGTTTGTAGAGGAATCTTTACATCGTCTTTCAAATGAACAGTTAATGGAATTCACATGGAGAAAAGGAGATTACTCCCAAAAGATGTGCACACATGTAAATTGTGTAATCTTAATAATATGCTGACTGTGTGAAGTATTTTTTATTCTTTTCATAGAACTAGTTGAGATGGGAAACATCATCATGCAGGTATACGCTCAATATTCGCACATCTTGACAAACGATAGGTGTGTGGAGAATGAGAGGCTCGAGAGGAGATTTAGGGGTGGACCAGATGGATACAGAAGGAAAATCTAGGAGGGAAAAATGGAGTTGGAAGGTGAATGGATTATATTGAGGATTTTCCAGAGTCAGAGAGAGAGCGATCATTATGAAGAGGGCAATGGACTGGCCAGAACACATTTGTAGAAAAATTTACGATCGGTATTCACATGAAAAGGCAGATGAGAATTATTTGAGAAGTCAGAGAGACAAATTTCAAACACCATTGTGCATTGTAAAAAATTTCACAAGTTCATGCCTCTTGAAAGCAGCACAGCCATTACACGTAGGATATGCATTCACTAAGCGTTTTCCTCTACACACACACACATAACATGCACACCACAAGACACACACACCACACACCACACCATGCACGTGGGGAATGACATTTTGTCTGTGAGTAAACTTACACATGGCAATTTTGAGAACAACTCAACTAATGTTAATGATCGCCTGGAATTCTACAGCAGGCTTTCTCTTCAGCAAAGATTAATCATCCATCTTCATTGGTCTCCTTCGTCCTGACATAGTGGCACTGATCCTTCTCTTCTGAGGCATGTCATGCTTCCGAAAGGTTCAACAATTGGTTGTCGCTCTCTATGGAGTCTGAGTAAACATCTGCCTTACCACTAAGAATAATAGTTTCAAACAGTTCTCTCTAAAACCTCGTGTGCTCTGTTAAGTCTGTCTCTGGAGTATGCTGCTTACTTTCTCAATATGGAAACCACGGCGACTCATGTACTTATGGAAGCGAATATCTCAGTCTATTTTGCTTTAAATATTGTGTCCCACTTCTCAATTCTGGAAGCATCCTTTCCTGTATTCCAATCCTTGCTTTGTGTATTTGGCACTTGAGAATAGGAGAAGGTTCTTTTCCTCCTGATCTGCTCCGTTTTCCTTAGATTGAACCAGACGGCATGCAATACGTGTTTAAAAAAGAAAAACCTGCTTGCTTGCTCTTGCACAATTCTCTCTCTGCATTTTCATCCTGTCATGTTGGAATCGCATCTTCATCTCCTGAAATCCTGCCAACGCCCAACTGGAATGACATAACAAAAGGAAAATAAATTGATGCTCCCACTAAGACCTCATCAGTTTGCTTTCAATATGACAAGATAGTAGAATATGCATCATCTCGATTGACATGAAATTCTTAAAAATTTTCTCCAAAATAAAACCTCATCTCAGATCAACAATTTGGTTCAGAACAGGTATCCACCTTGACTGCTGGTTCTGCTCTTCCAAGAAAAAAAAAAACAATGGATGGAGGCCTCAATGCAGATGAGTATCAGAGCTGTCATCTCTGACTGTCTCTTGCTTTGATACTGTCGGCAATTCCCTCGTTCTCTCCACTATCTGCATATGAAGTCAAGGCAATGCACAATGCTAAACTGACTTCCCATCATATGTCAAGCTTGCACGCAATAAATCCTCTCATTATCTCCTGTAAGGCTGATGTCTTAAGAGTGTTCTGGACCGAGTCCTTTTCTGATCTTCATCAATGATGTCTCTAACTCTTAGAAAATTATCTTTATTATTTATGTTGACTCCACGTCTGCCTGAGATCCTATCCTCAGACAGGCAGGCTGCAGCTCTCCCTATTTCAGACCATAAAAAAACATCACAAACTGTCATGAACTGTGGAATATGTAATTAACCACTGACTATCTCCCTCATCGCTCTTCTCTCTCTTCTCTTCTCTCTCTCTCTGAAAGGACTGGAAAATGCCATCTACTTCCAACAAACTTTTTGGAGGAATTCAGGTCATTAAAGTCTCGATTACTATACCATGATCTTTCTGGGACAAAAACATGTATCGCAGGGTCTCCACACCAGCCCGGCTGGCATTTCTCTTTTTTTTGTGTACTATCGGAGGCTCGTATGAGAAGCGAACACACATATGACAGCAAGGGGGGCATGAGACAAGAGGGGCGGGAGTGGTGAAAGTGACAAAAAAAGGGAAAGACATAGGAGTTTGTGAGCAGGAGAGGGATGGTGGTGAACATGGGGCATTACAAAGGACATTATCAGGAATATTGCAGGAATTGGGAAGGAGTGGCTTTGGTGGTATATGGGGTAAAAATCATGTTTGATGGAGGATATAGTGGTGATAGGGTGAATATATTGCTGATCTGGCTCAAACTTTTCCTGTAATGAATGGGGATTTCAGCGGATTCTATTTTTCACTAAAATAAAGCCCCGTTTATCCCAAGGATTTCTTTGTCCCTTTTTAACATAGGAACTTTTTTAATTAAATAAACATGTGTGTGGGCAGGGGTTGGGAGGGTTGTGGCGAGGTGGCAGGTTTGGTGGGAGAGGGTTTGTGGGGGGGGTTTGTGGGACTGGGGAAAGGGCGGGGTGGAGTTGGCATGGGGAGTGACTTGGAGGTTTATGGAGAGGTTTGATGGATGGTAATAGATGGTGGATGTGAATGGATTGATGTGCGGGTGAAGCTTGTAGGATGGTGGACAATTTAATGAAATCAATGCATATTGTTTCGCTCACTATTGAACTATAAGATTGTTCATTCTCAAATTGCTTCAAAAGTTAATTCTTTGGACAATAATCCATCTAAAATATTTAAAAATAAACATTTGAATGTTTATTTTTAAGATACCCTTTTGTGCCTATAAATGATATACTTTTTAAATGCTTGTTACACCTCCGACCACATATCATTTGAATTTAGTAATTTTTTTTTCTGCAATGATAAGCATCAAGTTTTTCAGTCTCAGGTTATTAATTTTTCTTCACATCTCAACTTTATTTTAAATAGATTCGCTATTTTGTTTATACTTGTTTAGTTATTTTTTTAATAAGACTTATTGATATTTTCACATTCATTGTTTTCAATTTTATACAAGACTGAGATTTCTCCATCTTAGTTTGACTAACTTGTTTGACATTATATATGTGAAAAAACACGCAGTCGCCTTAAAAAACCCGAACCATTCCCATCGTAAAACACAATTATTCTATACTCTATCATACAATATCCTATTGAACACAATATCATATTAAAATAAATCTATTACATCAAAGTCTAATGCCTGATTACTCTTCCTATATTATATGTTATAATTCTATTGTATCATTTTCTATATTCTTCTTTTTATTCATCAAACATTAATAATAGTCTAAAAGTATTGATTCTATTACATTATTCTTTATCCCTTAACATCAATCTGATCAATCTATAAGCATATGAGCTTTGCTCTCAATCAATACTCAATCATTCTCTCTCAACCATCTAAACTACCAATAACCTTCATTCTTTTATTGAAAAGAGCACTCTCTTACTAAATACTTGTATCATATACTACCAAATTTTTCTCTATCTTTAAACTCATCAGTTCTATTCGCTAAACTATCCTGTCAATAACCATAAACATTTTCAATATCTTTCTTTAGATTTACAAATAATCTCACATCAACTATTTGAAAATCAAGAAGTGCTGTTCCAATATAAAGTTGTTATCATAAATATCTTCCTTTCATATGAATAGCAAAAGTTCTCGTGATAAAACCTCTCTCTCTAAAACTTGTTATTTACAATCTAGAAGCTCTTCCGAATTTGCATCTATGTTGCTGTTTCAAATTCTCATGATTTTCCAAAGACAGCATTATCATGCGATTATAGAATTCCCTCAAATTTTACTTGGTATTTGTTTCAATTTGTATTGAATTAATATACTTTTTCATAGAAGGACTTGTTTAATTAAAACTATATTTTAGCTACCTCAATCCTCTCAAAACTGATTTCAACTTCTCTGAGCAAAACAATCTTTACATAGAATGTGTTAATACCTTTTCGTTGTTGCTTAATATCAAAACTTATATAATCACTTAACCATCTTTTTGGGGTTCTTTCCACATGCAAAAAGGGAGTTTATCCTATTAGAAGAACTCGTAACCTCATCAAACTTCAAAAAAATAACTCTTCTCTCATCTCAATTCCTCTGAGAAGAAATAAATATTCATCAAAGCTTTAAATCCTTTGCTTCCAAACCCACCTAATTCATAAGGCATAGATGACATGCTCTACATAAAATTTACATCACAATACAATAAAATACCTATCTTTTCACATCATAATTGGAAGAAATTATATGCTTAGCAATATTTTGAAGCAACTTGTTATTCACTCTCTAGAACATTCTCAATCATAAAAGCATATATACATCACATGATTAAATCATATGTTTTTTGTCATTTTTACATTGCACTCACAATAACCATGAGCGTGAAATAAGTGGCAGGATCCATCCATAACAATTTTCACAGAGTGTAAAAGCTAAACAACTACTAACAATAAATATTGTTTTTGATTACAAATATGATATCTCATCCAAGGTCTTTATCCTAGAATATTTCCAAATTCTTGTGCTGTTATAATCCTATCCTTATACTCTTTCATAAGTTTACAGAAACTTTCCTTGAGAAGTCGTGTTCTTAAATCATAAATGAATCAATAACAGTTAAGGATAAATCCCATTATTGTAAGATTTTTTACTTTGAATTTTATCTTGTTTGAAAATTCCTCTCTAAGTTAGAATCCTTATCTAATTCATTCTTTAATCAGAATTCTCTAGTTAGAATTCATTCATTGTTTGAATTCTTTGCCAAAGAATTTCATCTTAGAGAATTTCTCATTAATTTCTCATTAATAGAATCTCTTGATATTGATATTCTTAATCGAATTTCCTCTTAGTTAGAATTTCTCTTTGAAAGAAATGAATTAAGATTGAAAGAGCCATGGAGCTTAGATTGATGCTAGGTGGCTATGGTGTTACCTATAAACTTGTATAGAATCTAGAAACAAATCGGTTAAAGGTTTTTGTGAATATCATTTTGTAAATAAATAAACTTTTGACTTGTGTTGTTAGAGCAGAATATTCCTTGTTTTGGAAAGTTATTATTAATAGAATGTGAATCATAGTGCGCTGTGTGAAGAAAGACTGGACTAAAAGAAGGAATTTAAATAAGATTACAACAGGAATAGACGGGACTCTATAATTAATAAATGACAAGATCTAACTTTAGACTCCCAAATTCTCTCACAATATGATAAAGAATAGTTCTTTCTAAATTCTAATTTTCTTCTCGGGGTAATTCATCGGTTCATTTGTTTTCTAATTTAGTAGTCTTATACAAATCTTTAATAGTTTTAAAAACTCTGTGACTTTTTTCACTTATAATGTTCAAGTTAAATTATACTTTTCTCAAACAGATGATTTGATATATAAAAAACACGGAATATGTTTTGATATTATTGTATGTGATTCTTGGTAGGAGAAGCAGTATTCTTAGGATATATTCAAAACAGCGTATATCAAAAGGTGACATGAATAGTTATTATCATATCAAAATAAATCTTCAACAGGTTAAGCATTGTAATACAGCTGATTTGATTAAACAAATTTGAATGTTGTTCTAATCGATCTTGTATAAATGCATAAACCATGTTAAGATATATTGTGCCTTTTGAATACTGAGAAGAGATAATCTGATACTTATTGATGTATGTATATGTGATTTCTTTCAACATAAAATAAAGTCAATGTGTGTTCTTCATTTTAATATTGTTTGAAATTTTTAATATTGAATTTGTTTTGTATCGTAATCTATACATTAATAGAAAGATATCTTTCTCAAATTTAGGAATAGTTAGTGATGGGAATTAAATCTTAATTGAAGTATTCTCATATATATAATATTTTTTACTCTTCTGAATTAAAAATTTGGAGATTAATGACAAGCAAACAGAGAAAACATTTATTATCATTGTTTAATATAAAAACTCTTCTTATTATTTTTTGGTAATTCAATATAAAGAAAGAAGCTTTAAGAGGTTTGATTTTAGAATTGTATATCTAAAAAGACGGTTTTTTCAATATTAAATCGTCCTAACCAACGTATAAAACATTCTCTCTTTGTATGATATTCTTCATAAACCCCACATATCAAAAATCTTGAAATGAATGTATAAGAAGATTGTTCCATATAAGGAGTTTGTTAATATCTTGTTTTCATATTCATTTCACTCCATATAACTTAAGTTCATTACTTTTAATGTTTTTTAAACTTTTTCAACATAGGTTATATTTCTTCAATGATCAGCTATTGATGAGACCGGGATCCAAATGAAAACCTTATTTATATGCCTTTAAATCCCCATCTGGTTTTCAATATAAATAAGTCCTTTACTTAAACTCATTTTCTTGGTTTTGTGATTGAAATGATCTTAATATACTTCAAAACATCCTGACAGATACCAATGTTCTTCCAACTCAAGAGACTATTTGAGAAAAGATAAATGTGTTTGTGGTTCGAAGGATTTTTTTTATATGTTATATTCGTGATTAACAAACATCGCAGTATGTTGTATTCACCATATTTATATAATAAAAACTTTGCTAACTAAAATTTTCTTGATGAAAATTCGTTTAATTTATAGTGAATTGTTCTAAAACATTTTAATCTCAACTTTTTTTTCACTTAATAAATACAATGTTTAGGACCACAAAAGACAATTATCACTCTGATTTGTAAGATACTGAGAATATTAAGATGTAAATTGAACAAAGATAAATATAACAATATTGAAAAAACAATATGGTAATATATGAAGTTTCTCAATTCCTTCATGAAGGGTTTAGAACGTGGAAGAACATAATTAAAGTATATAACAAAGTTTCTCCTC
>JAXMNL010001549.1:2016-17289 GCA_035128595.1 Eptatretus atami
TCTTCGGATATCTTTCCCAGGTGTTCATTATCTTCCCTTTCTCACACCTTTTCGTGGATATTTAATTGCCATACTCAGGTACATTCCTTTCTTTGTCCAGGGATTTCATTTTTATGCTGATTCCTCTCCTTGGTCATCGATTTATTGTCTGCAATGTTGTGCTTGCTTGTCAAGTATTTCTTATTTCTTTCCTGGGTGAAGTGTCTTGCCATTGTGCTGTTGAATTGAATTCGATTATGAACACCTTCGACCTGGCTTGACAGCTTTGCTTGCTTCAATTGGTTCCATGAATCTTCTCCTCCAGCCGTTAGTCCCCATGCTTCATTCCATGAATCTGCTGCAGTAGAGAGATGAATTTCCTTCTCCTCTAAAGCTCCCCGCTCTGTTAATTTATTCTCCCTGCATTCTTCTGGAACCTCGTAGTTGTGGTTGTGGAACAGGGCGACACCTTTTTCGCTTTGAGCGGTGTTTGGAGCAGTGTCCTCTCGTTGAGCAGGGATCCCCTACTCACTGAGAGAAGTGCAGGTCACTATCCTTTTCATCACACCATTCTGCTGCTATGTGTGGCTGCACAGACTTAGCCTCAGCGGCGCCTACCAGGGGTCTGGGTCCCTTACTCATTTTCTGTGACCGTTTGTCATGGTTTTTTTTGTCGAGGCTCGTGGAAAGAGCAAAACACAGAACATATACAGGCAGGAAGACAAGAGGGCGGGAGGAGAGAGGAAGCCCAAATACGGGGCAAGAGAGACAACAGGAAATCCGTGAGAAGGAAGATGGTGCAGTACATGGGAGTAAAACAAGATAGTACTACGACTTTCAGAAAGGATAAAACAGAAATTTAAGAGGTGTTTGGGTGGATTAACAGGGGTAGTAAAGATCAGATTTTTTGATGGGGGAAGATACTGTGATGGTGGTGGAACAGCTGTTTTGAAGTCCTGGAAGAGGGTTGGATTTAAAAGAAAGTGTGAGAGTTTTGTTGCAGAGGCGGGAAACAAGAGGAATGAAAAACAGTGAAGGTGAGCAGTGATTGTTGATTTTTGCAGCTTTCCACGTGAAGAGGGATTTGGCGGGCCTTGAGTGCCCTGAGCAAATATAGGGGGGACAGATCACGGACGGAGGAGGGGAGAGGGGGTGCAAGGCAGGAGAGGGGCGGCATATTTTTTATTTTAGCCAGCCATTTTGCCTTCTCGATGGATGGTCGCAGGACCTCGGCTGGCTTTGACAGGTGTTACGATGACCACTCAGAGGAGTCGTTACCAAAGGAAGGTTCATGCCAGGTTTGAGTTTCTGCCTTGCTCGCTTTCTCCTCACTGGCTTGCCTCAATAAGCCATTTATGTTTGCAATCACTCGGAATCACTCACAGGATATCGACACCCAAACTCTTCTCACCAGTGTGAGTTTGTTTTATGTTTATTCAAGGCTGATAAACTCATTGAAAAAACTTACAACACATAGAACCCACTTTTCGGCTTCTTACCCAGTGTGGAGTTTAGTTTGTGTCTAATTCAAGGTTGACAACCGACTGAAATCCTTTAGAAAACAAGAACATTTGTACGAGTTTCTCCCCAGTGTGAGTAGTTTTTGTGTTATTCAGGTTATAACCGACTTGAATCCTTAGAACACACAGAGCAACTTGTACGGTTTCTCCCCAGTAGTGAGTTCGTGCGTGTCCATTCAGGTCGATGAGTTTACGAAAATCCTTCGAACACACAGAAACACTTTGTACTGGTTTCTCCCCAGACATGTGAAGTTATTTGTGTCTATTCAAGTTTGATAACTGACTAAAAACGGAAGAACACAGAGGAAACATTTGTATGGATTCTCCAAAAGTATGTGAATCCTCGTTTGTGTTTCTTCTTCAAGGTTGAAAAATGACAAAAAATCCTTCGAACACACAGAGCACTTGTACGGCTTTCTCCCCAGTGTGAGTTCGTTTTGTTGTTCTCCCGATGCTTGAATGCCTGATTTGAAATGATCTTCTTTTTTGTTGAAGAAACTGTGCAGAGTTGGGAAACGAAACGGATTTTCATTTGATTCTCTGCAAAAGATAGAAGAACACCATCACTATTCGGTCATGATGTGTCAACTGCAAAGAATTGTGCGGATACAATCAGTGTCAGTGTTAATTCAATGTTGGACTTTCTTTTAAAGGAAAGAGAAAATTGATGTTGCAAGTTTAACATGTTTGATTGATTGCCAATGACCAACCAGCAAGATGAACTCAGAGGACTTTTGATGCAAAAATAAAAACAAGAAAAAGGGCAAATCAGAGATTGCAGACACTCACCAGTACTTGTTGTGTGGGTACTCTGTGTGGTGTTTGTATACTGGTGTGTTATGTAAATTAATAGAACGTTAATTACAATTGCCACTTAATAAACTTGCTGGCAGTGATGACGGGTACCAAGATGTCCCGCTTTGATCAGGAAACACCTGACCCATGAACCATGATCATTATTCGCTCCACGAAAAAAATATTTTTCACGAACAAAAATAAGTGACCACTATATTCGTTATTGTTGTGTGGTCTTGTCTGTCTGTCTGTCTGTATGTCTGTCGTGTATGTTGTCTTGTCTGCCTGTCTGTCTGTCTGTCTGTCGCGCAGCATAGCTCGCTGGTTTTTGATCCGGATCCTGACCAAAATTTTGGTGGGGAGGTTTATATCATGATCTCGTTGTGTTTTTTGAAAATGTGTACGTGTGCGCCCATTATGGGCGGAGCCACCGCCCAAAAAACATTGTGTTGTGGGGTTTTAGCCTGATTTCAATTTCTGCATCTTTCTCCGGAGGGGTAGTCGAATCTGACAGGGGTTTCGGTATTTGCGTTAGCCCAATGGCACCTGCATAGCCCCACGACAGCTCGATTTTTCATTTTTCGTCACAAGGTCAAGGTCCAACAAGTCACGAACATAGAAAATTGCGAATGGTTTTTTGGGGTTTAGCCGATTTTTCAATTTGCATCTCTCTAGGACCCAGAGGTTTGTCGAATTCTGGCAGGGTGTTTTCGGTATTGGTTAGCCCAATGGCCACCTTTTGCATCGCCCCACGGAGCTCGATTTTCATTTTCGTCCCAAGGTTCAAGTCAGAAGGTCACGAACTTAGAAAATTGCGATTTTGACAAAAATCCATCTTCTCCGAGGGGTTTGTCGAATCTGGCAGTGGTTTCGGTATTTGGTTAGCCCAATGGCACCTGCATAGCCCCACGGAGCTTCGAGGTTTTTTCATTTTCGTCCCAAGGGCCAATGTCACAAGGTCTAGGGTCACAAGGTCTACGAACTTAGAAATTCGAATTTTTGACTAAAAAATCAGACGACCGCCCAAACTTTGAGAGCGAGGAT
Source organism: Eptatretus atami (assembly GCA_035128595.1). Taxonomy (NCBI): domain Eukaryota; kingdom Metazoa; phylum Chordata; class Myxini; order Myxiniformes; family Myxinidae; genus Eptatretus; species Eptatretus atami. The sequence goes on from JAXMNL010001549.1 coordinate 5,355, forward strand.
GACAATATTTTTATGCATTAATCTTTGAAGTCATTCCCCACCTAAAGGTCTTTGAAACCATTTCTCGTATCTCGACACCTTTGGCCCGTTGGCGCCCCCTTCAAGTTTGTTTTTACGCTGAATTTCATCAAAGTATGTTATTAATCCGAGGAGTGTGGAAATTGCCACATAGGCCTATATGACGTTAATTGTTCCTGGAATGTTCCAGAGGGAAGTTTTTGCACCAAAGGTCATAATCCTTGACCTTGAACCTTTAAAGGTCACAAAGGTCAAATTTTCAAAAGTTTGGAATCGAACCGGGTTTTTCGACTTCTTCGAGGAACTAACTCCAATAGCTATAGCACGTATTCCTGTTTCCTTTAATTTTAATGTCCACAACATTGTTTTGTGACCTTTAAAGGTTATGCAAAGCGTCCAATTTTTAAAAGTTGTTGAACGAAACAGTGTTTTCGACATTTTGCAGGTAATAACCTGTCACTCGTTACACACATCATGTTCATCATTTTATAACTTGGTCAAAACATTATCACATTGTCTCATCCTGACTTCTGAAAACAACTACATTCGTCAATACCGCTCCGTGAAACCATTCGTTCGTCTTCAGACTTGTTTTCATTATTATTACATTTATTCAATTGAATTTAGAATGAGATTAAAATAAAATTAAATTCACAATGGAAGTCCAAACAGGTTCGAGGTCCTGCATTGGAGAAATCAGAAAGGAACCCGAACAAGCAAAAAGCAAACATGAAGTCATCAGAGGAACCTAGAATAGGATTTCACATTCAGCTTGCTATTCTTCCACCCTTCAAACCCATCAGGAACAGCCAACGGTGAACCTTATTTTAAAAATTAAAAAAAAAAAAAACCACATGAAAAAATTTAATAAATCATGGCCTTTTCTCAGAAACTTACGTCCGATCAAGTTGAAATTTAAAAACAATACATTCCCCCATTTACGACAAGATCATAAATGTGAAGTTTTTGGCTTTTCCCCAGATCCAATCAGTGTTCAAGATTATTCCAATGTGGGCGACGTTGGATTGAATAAAGTGGTTCCAGAGAAAGCATTATTTAATATTTTTCTTCAATTCCAATATGGGCTGCCAACCATGTGACCCGATCAATTATTCCTTAACAAAACTTTGTACACCCATTGACTTGCGGGAACATTTTTGTGAAGTTTCTTCTCGATTTGTCCAGCTGTTTCTTGGCGAAGATTTTTGTAGATTTTTGGGTAAATCCAATATGGCTGCCAAGGGGATGTGACCTAGACATTCATAGAGTGAACCTTTTTGTTCCTTCATGGACAGGCGGTTCATACGAGTAAGGTTTGCCTCGATCTTGTTCAGCCGCTTTCAGAGGAAGATTTTTTAAAGATTTTTTTTGCTTAAAACCAATACGGCTGCCGAATCATTGACCATGACAGTTCATCAAAACATTTTCGTGTACCATTTTAGCCCTAGTGAACCCCTCAAAATTTTTCATACTGATCAGATGTGGTTGTTCTACATCTGCCAATTATGACCCGTCAAGAACAAGGGCCACCTATGACATCATAAAAAAACATCACACTTATTTCCCATTGAGGAGTACTTGCCGTTGTGTCAAGTTTCAATTTTTTTTCCTTGGTGCGTTTCACATACAGAGATCCAACGTTTTTCCGTTTTCCAACATCTGCCACACCACCGTGACATATGACCATTCATAATTATGATTACACATATACATGATTTTTCGCCACCGAAGGTGAAAAATTTTCTGTCTCAAAAATCCGAACAAAGCCGTTGTAAGAAGAGACACGAAAGTTTCTATGTGGACAAAACAAACGAGGCAGACAGAGAGACAGACAAACAAACGGACCCAAACACAACACCCTTCTCCTTCGGCGAGGGTTAAAAATATCTTGTGATGATGATTAACCATGATGTTGAATCTGAGTGAAGAATAATTCTAAATTAAACAAGTCTGAGACGGGAACGATGGCTTCACGAGCGGTTATTTTAGACGATGTAATTGTTTTCAAAGTCAAGGATGAGACAATGTTGGATAATGTTTGGACCCAAGTTATAAAAATGGGGATGAACATTTTTGATGTGGTTTACGAGTGGACAGGTTATTACCTTGCAAATGTCGAAAACCCGGTTTCGTTTTCAACAAACTTTTAAAAATTGGACCTTGCATAAACCTTTTAAAGTCCCAAAACAATGTTGTGGACATTAAAATAAGGAAACAGGATACGTGCTATAGCTTATTGCGGTTAGTTTCGTTCGAAGAGGTCGAAAACCGGTTCGATTCCCACAACTTTGAAAATTTTGACCTTTGTGACCTTTTAAAGGTCAAAGATCAAGGATTTTATGAACCTTTGGTGCAAAAATTCACTCTGGAAACATTCCAGGAAACAAGATAACGTCATATTTAGGCTATATGGCATTTCGCACTCCTCGGATTATCCATACTTTTGATTTTGAAATCAGCGTAAAAACAAACTTGAAGGCGGGCTCCACGGGACAAGGTGTTCGAGATAGAGCAAAAATGGATTCAAAGACTTTAGGTGGGGAATTGACCTCAAGATTTATTGCATAAAAAAAAATTGTCATCCTCCGCCTCAAAGTTTGCGGGCGGTTCGTTCTGATTTTTATGTCAAAATTCTCGAAAATTTTCTAAGTTCATGATCTTTGTGACGTTGACCTTGTGACCTTGCAGGACTAAAATGAAAAAATCGAGCTCCGTTTGGGGCTATGGCAAGTGCCATTTGGCCTAAACCAAATACCGAAAACCCTGCCAGATTCGGACAAACCCCTAGGAGAAGATTGCCAAATGAAATTCGGCTACCCCCTAAAACCACGTTTTTGGGCGTGGCTCCGCCCATAATGGGCGGACAACGGCCCATTTTCAGGAAAACACAACTCGATTCATGATACTAAACCTCCCACCAAAATTTATCAGGATCGGATCAAAACCCACGGAGCTTATGGCTCGCGACAGACAGACAGGACAGCGACAGACAGGACACACACCCAATAACCAATATAGTATCACTTATATTTTTCGTGAACCAAAAATATCCCCGGCGGGAGTGGCCCGGTCACTCTGCAGAGGTCGAAAGTAACTCTGTGCCAGACTGGAATAGGGGCAGTTCATAAAAGTACGTACGCTCTACTTCCGGGGTTTCAAAAACCCCCCACCCCCCTTGTATGCAGGCTTAGTGACCACCCACCCCCTCTGTATTGCAGGCTTAGTGAACACCCACCCACCCCCTCTGTATGAGGCTCGTGACCACCCACCCAACGCCTCTCTGTATGCAGGCTTAGTAACCACCCACCACCCCCCCTCTATATGCAGGCTAGTGACCAAAACCCACCCACCCCCTCTGTATTGCAGGCAAGTGACCCACCCACCCACCCCCCTCTGTTATGCAGGCTAGTGACCACCCACCCACCCCCCCTGTATTGCAGCGCAAGTTGACCAACCCACCCACCCCCCTCTGTATTGCAGGCTTAGTGGGACCACCCACCCACCCCCCTTCTGTATGCAGGCTAGAAACCACCCACCCACCCCCCTTCTATATGCAGGGCTAGTGACCACCCAACCCACCCCCTCTGTTTATTTGCAGGCAAGGTGGACCAGCCCAACCCACCCCCCTCTGTATGCAGGCTTTATGACCACCACCCACCCCCTTTGTATTCAGGCTCCGGTGACCACCCACCCACCCCCCTTCTGATGCAAGGCAAGTGACCACCCACCCACCCCCCTCTGTATGGCAGGCAAGTGACCAACCATCCACCCCCCTCTGTATGCAGGCAAGTGACCACCCACCCACCCACCCCCCTCTGTATGCAGGCAAGTGACAACCCACCCACCCCCCTCTGTATGAGGCTGTGACCACCTCTGTATGCAGGGTGTGACCACCCACCCACCCCCTCATTAACATCGCTTAATCGCTTGCAAAGCCAGCAAAGTTCCGTAATGGACCGGTGTTTGTAAGTCATGACATGCCAAGTCCCCAGCGGTGTAAATTTACCTATTTTCTTTTAATATCACAGCACGTCATTTTATAAAATAAAAGTACAAATTGACATTTTCAAGACAATGTTTAATGTTCAAAATGAAAAGTAAGTGTGCATATTAAACTGTGTTCCATTGTTTTTTATTAAATCAGACAAAAGCTTCAAATGTAATTTTGTCTCGGAGAGTCCCGCGATTCTTCATTTTAATACTTTTATTTTCGTATGTCTTTATGAACGCCCGTACGGGGAATCAGAAGCGAAGTTTGAAGGGCTATAAAAATCGCGATACGAGAGCAAATTTCAAAAACAATGGCTCGTTTGTTCTAGTTAATAGTCTAGTATCTGAATCACTAATTAACATGATCTCTCTTGATAAATGAAATGGAGGAGATACGATTTTGAAATCTACGATTTTTCACAACTTGAACGGGCCTCGTGACGTTGACCTCGCTTTTGACGACCATTGAAAGTTGTATCGTTGTGCACGCTCTTCATCGACCTCTAATCCATTCCACTGTTGGTTATTTGTCCTCACTCGGTTTTGATTTCGTGGACCGACGGACGGACTACGACGACGGGCGGGACAGGACTTACGAGACTGGCTTTTATTAGGTCATCTCTATTGAGATGATAGAGATTTGACCGAAAAAACTTGTCATTTAATGCACTTTAAGCACAGTTCAAACCAAAGCTCCAAAACACAGATATTCTGGGATTTATAACGAAACTGTACATCACCATGTGCATGGCCATGTATTCACATATGACAAAAAGAAGACCATAAAGACCGAAGACCATAAAGACCCAAATAACCCAAAAAAACCCTGACCACCCAAAGACCCATAAAGACGCTTGAAGACCCAAAAATACCCCTTAGACCTCAACCACCATTTAGGACCCCTTACCACCCTTTCATACCAGATAAGACAGCTGATACCTTTGACCACTTCGACGCTTGGGACCTTTCTTACATCACAAATGAAATTTCAAGTAAAATATAATGTACGGTTTCTCGGAACTGTAGTGGCATACAACATACAGTTGCTCGAGCTTGTTATGCCATTAGTATACGTGCAGATAGACCCCTTCCTTGTGTGTAGTGGGGGACACATAGTGTGTTGTGATGGGCTATAGTTAGAATAATAAATCATTTTCCCCTTTATTTTATTTCCCCTTTCTATTTGATCCACAGTACCTATATCTCGCTTGCCACCCTTCGTTCCTCGTCTCCTGAAGCCAAATCCCGACGGGCACTTTGGGCTGGAACAAGCTCTTCCACCATCTACCAGCTGTCTCCAGAGACTCGTTTTTCTGAGCAGAATCCCGAGGTTCGTTATAGTAGCTGCGCCACCATTTCCCCTTCCCAAACCCAGACACAGGCGGGTGTGGCGGTCCTTACCAGTGTTCTGCCGAAACCCCGCCCAGAAAGGCGACCAATGAAGGCCCGCGCCAATTGGACGGACAATACATTCGGCTTCGCCATGGCTTCCACCCCGAACTCCGTGATCTAAAGTATGCGGACAATTCCTAACAGAGTGGTGTTGGATGCGAGGAAGTTGGTCGTGTCTGTGCGTTGGAATTGTGAAGAAGTTGGGGGGTTAGAAGAGAATTTCGAGTTGGAGAGGTTCAGGAGAAATTGTTGGAAAGTGTTCCTGCTGCCTTTTTTCTGCCTTACGTCTCGCCTTGACTGCCGCCTTACGTTACTGGTCCTCGCCCACACACCTCGACCAAAGCTTCTTGTCTGATTTCTTGCCACGGGCTCATCTCTCGCCCTCTTTGGATTCCACCAGACACGATGACTACAACGTTGCGACCAGTGGACCGAACCGCTCAACTTTTGTCGCGGAGCCGCAGCACGGAGCATTCCATCCCCCTCGAAAAACGCTTTTGGAGGGCACCAAAAACTGTTGACCTCAAACTCCCTCCCTCCCTGGCTGCAAAAAAATCCTTTGCCTTCCATATGGTTTATTTTGTCTGGAGTGTTGTGGCGGCCTGTCCGTTAGATAAGGCCTGAATAAGATCCTCATTGTTGTGATTGTTAATTGCTTTTTATTAATCTCGCGTCAAGTCTGCACTGTGTCCGCTTTTGTAAGTGCTTGTATAAATTGTCGCACCCCACAACTCTCTTCAATCTTTTTTCCCCTGGGGGCGGGCCGCCCAATACATACCCAATAAACCTTTTTGTTGTACCACATTGCTTTTCCTCGCTTTGTTGTAAATAGAAATAATAAATTGTAGAAATGTTCCAGCTCGTCTTTGTCTTTTCCTACATTGGTTTTCCAGCATGGCTCGAATCTGAGCTCAGTTTATGATACAAATCAGGTTCACACCTTTTGTGTAATTGAGAGGAGGATTCATCCACGATCTCAGACTTCACCTTCACTTTCAACAACATGATCTGAAAAAACATCATTAAAAATTAAAAAAAAAAAACAATGTCACCCTTAGGGTGACCCGTATCTTGCCAAAAGGTGACCACGTGGACTTCTTTAATGGTCACACTGAGTGAACAGAGCTTCTATCCACCAGTTAGCGAACTCCTTGAGGGATATCTGCCTATGAGAGATTCCGATGAGAATCGTTCTACAGGTAACCATGCAAAAAAATTATTGCGTTGCCTCATAAACATGTCACCAAACGACGTCGTAATGTCTCAAGCTTGACATATCTAGAAAAGCGCTCATCGAAGGTTGTTCAATTTGAGTACTTACCACGATATGGTTCCTAAAACTGAAAATTTGACCTTGGGGTCAAATATGTTTTGGACCTCAGGGCGCTACCATTGAAGGTCAAGGCAAATCGCCACCAAAAAACTAATCAGCTGAGCGCAGACCTGAAAGTATATTCCATAAAGTTTGGAGACTTATTCGATTAAAATTACTCAAAAAATAAGGGTTTCGTCGAACCTCGAATTTGCGACAAAGTTTGACCCTTGACCTTTGACCTGACCTTTCAAAATTTTTATGCGCTGAAAGGGACCTTATAGGACTCTGATATGCCGAAGTTACAAAAATTTTCCAATGGATAACTGTGCCCTGCCCAGAGTGATTATTACGTGGTTACAGACAAAAAAAAAAAAATAATAATAATAAATAAAAAAAACCATATGAAGGTCAAGGCCAATCGCCACCAAAAATTAATCAGCTGAGCGCCAGGACCATGAACTATATTCCCATGAAGTTTGAAGACGATCCGATCAAAATTTACTAAAAAATAAAGGGTTTCGACGACTCCCCTGATTTGCGACAAGTGACCTTGACCTTTGACCTTGACTTTCAAAAATTTTGTTGCTGAAAGGGACCCTCTAAGGCCTTGATTTGCCGAAGCAGTTACAAAAATTTTCCCAATGACACTGTTGCTCTGCAGAGTGATTTACGTGATTACAGACAAAAAAAAATTATAAAATAAAAAAAAAAAAATAAAAAAAAAACATAAGCAAGCTGGACTAACATATCTTGCAAAAAACTTCGTTTGGCAAGATAATAAACTTAAAAAACATGATTGAATCAATATTATGTCACAACACACGGTCAACCGCCACCCCCAATTCAATCAGAATAACTTTACTTCAAATTAACCAGTGTTAACAAAACTTTATTCCTTTACCAATACAAAGAAATAAGGCCAAAAACGAGAGATGGTGAAAGATCTTACAGGTGTTCCAAAAAAGACAACTTTGGTTGTTAATATTGTTGCGGATCCGGGTGTTCGAGGCCTCGCAATGAGAAAGCCCCGGGGTCCCCTCCCGAAATGCCCGTTCCTGAGGATCGTTGGGCACAGATAACTCCACGTGCAGGACAGGTCGCTGAAGTAAAGGCCAGTCACACCTTTGACGTTTTAAAGCCAGCTTTTTTGCCGATTTTTTGCCGACGTTTGCCGATTTTTGGAAAAATTTTGTGTAAAAACGCTGGTACACGTCGAAATACGTTTATGGGTAAGTTTTGATAAGATGAGAGCACGCTGAAAACACTGCCTAACCGTCCGTTAGTACGCTGGCTTTAAACGTTGTACTTTCGGTTGTCCTCAAATTTTCCATGCTTTGAAAATTTTTAAGACTTCTATGCCAGCGTTAGACTCACACGTTCCGCATAACGCTGGCCATAGTTGTAGGCAACGTTACGCGATCGTTGACACACGTCTAACATACGTTACTTGTAAGTTACTTCTCATTATAGCGAAACACGTCGAGGTAATGTTTAGCGTACCCGAAAACTGTATTTCTAACCTATGAGTAACGTGTTTAGGGCACGTTACGCGATCGTTGACACACGTCGACACACGTTACTTGAAAGGTACTCATAAGGTCGAAAACACGTCAAGAGGGGTTTCTAATGGGTTTAGCGTCAGTGGTTCCAGACTCCCTGGATTTTTTTCTTTCGGTATGACGGTGATGTTGACACTTCGATTTCTAGTCGGGTTTTATATTATAATATAATTAAAAGGCTGCCGCTCAACGATATTAAATTCATAACCGCACTAGAAATTCGAAGTGTTCAACTTCACCGTCATTTTGGAAGAAAAAGAAAAAAAAAAAAACCAGGAGTCCGGAAACACTTGACGCTAACCATTACATGACGTGTTTTAGACTTATGAGTACCTTACAGTAACTTTTTGTCGGGAAGTGTTGCCAACGTTTCGCATATCATGCGTACAAACTTATTCCCCATCGCAATGCGGGGAACATGTGTCATACGGCAAGTACGTTGTAAAATGGTTAACCACGTTTATCAATTAACAAGACGTACTCCACCACTTAGTATGACGGTATGATAGTGTACTTTAGCGTTCTATTCACGTATACCAAACTTACCCATACCGTATTCGACGGTTGCGCCAGCATTTTAGGACGCATTTTTTCAGAGTGTCGACATACGGCTGGCAAGACGCCAAGGTGTGACTGCGATGTTGACACTTCCATTTCTCGGCGTTTATGATTTAATTCGTTTGTGCGTTAAGCCTTTTAATAGGCTACGTCAACGTCATCGTCGCCATACGTGCAGCGCGCGATGCATTGTTAGACTATCGTGGGCATTATGTTTTGTGAACGCCGACAAAACAGGACTACGCATTCGTTGGTTAAGTTATCTATAAGACAACGAAACTTCTGTGTCCGTTACTATATGTTATGCATACGACCAACTCGTTATGAATACGTACCGAATCTTAAAAAAAAACATTCAACAGTTCAACGTAAGCCCAGCGGTTTTACATACATTTTGATACGTTGCCATTGCTGCGCTAAAACGTCAAGGTGTGACTGGGCCTTTACCAGGAACGCTGCAATTGGTACTGCCAATCCTGGCAGGGTTACACTACTTAAAATGTTTCCGATTCCGGTGGATTGACCGCACCAAGCGAGTTCGCGTGCCCTCGATGCGTACACTTGTATAACTTACTGTATCAGGTACAGCCGAGCGGAGCTGTCAAGTACGCACAGCTAATAAGAGTTAAATTAGTGGTACAGAACTTCCAAGGGAACGTGTGTTGGACTTACGCTGACACTAAAGGAAAAGACAGAAACGAGCTGGGTACATTTCATAATACATATAAGCAGGTTTTATCAATAACGGATGGTGAGGGAAGGGCATGTGGCACAATTAATAAAAGCGTTTTAATTACAAGAGCAAATGTACTACAGGCATGGATTCATGGGGCTGACGCAAAGGAAATGCAAAGTATTTACAAAGAGGACCAGAGTGTGGAGCTCCACCGATACAGATAACCTTACCACATTCTTTAAAACTTACCACTACATGACAGGCGCAATCAGACACCACCCCGAGGAAATTAGAATAGCAAGAAGACAGAGACAGCTCGAGCGGTGATATGGACATCGAGAAATACCATGGAGCGGCCGACGGACCAGCGTGAACCCAGACGCTTTTCGGTGGGGGAAAAGAGGGAGGAAAACGGAGAGTGTCTACGGTGCGTGAGTTGAGGAGGTGCAATGATGGCAAGTGAGAGTTTTAGAGAAGCGTAATTTTAAAATGAGAAGAGGTGACGTGTTTGGTGGAGAGCAGAAAGGGCTTCTAAAAATGTGAACCAGATCCAGGGAAAAAGTACACCTTGCGGTTGGAGAGACCACATCGGGCTGGTGTCCGCGAGAATAGTTGGAATGGGCTGGAGAACAGGCACAAGTTGAGCAAAGTCCAATACCAGGCAGAAGGGGCAATCCAGCCAGAAGAGTTCCCGGTCACGTCGTCCAAAACACACTGACTTACGCGAAACTTTCTCCTCTCTCTTCCTCTGTTTCACTCATCCCTCTGGACACCCGCAGCATCCACGCAAAGCCACCAAATGTCCTTGGTTTTTCAGGACTTCACTGATTGTTCACACCTCACTCACGCCAATAATATCTAACAACCACACGCATTCACCCTTCGCAACTATCAAAACAGTTTGCATTACACATTCTCCCCGCCTCCCCCCATATTTGGACCCACGTTACCCGCCGGCTCTTCTTCTCTTCTCTCTCTGTTCCCTCTTCTTCTTCTTGTGTCCCAGATGGACTGTAGACACTTGTTTTGTATCTTACCCTCTTTCTTCTCTTGTGTCCCAGAATGACTGTAGCACTTGTTTTATCTTTATCCCTCTTTCTCTCTTTGTGCTCCAGAATGACTGGTAGCACTGTTGTATCTTATCCCTCTTTTTCTCTGTGTCCAGAATACTGTAGCACTTGTTTGTATCTGTGACAAGTGACTGACGCAGGAGAGGGCTTATGTTGTGTAGCAGAGGATTTCTTACATCACGCAGCTGCTTGTGCAACACGTGTCTTTGCCAAATTCAATTTCAAACCACCTTTTTCCAAACTGGTCCGGTTCTGATCTGCTTGTGTTGGTTAAGTGTAATGGTTTAGTAAAGGGAGTTCGTCTCCTTGTTCCATTAATGGGAAGACATTAGCCAGCGTGTCCAAATACGGCCAACGCTGGCCTTAATCTTGATCGTACTTCAATGCGTTAAATTTCCGGATTTTTTTAAACTATGTTCAAAATATTATTATTTATTTAAATTGAAATACTGTATCAAGGGAGGCAAAAGCGCTGCCTCCCTTTACATGGGCACGGTTTTCTCTGTGTGCAGCTTTAACATTTGGGGGACTTGAAAATTCGGTTTTTCTCAGCTTCGACTGACGGAAAATTGCCCTGAAAATTCCAGAAGTAAATCTTTGTACGCGATGTTTCCAAATTTCAGCAACGTCCCATTTTCGACATTTCCTTGACTTTCATACGAAAAACCATCGAAATTCACGTCTGGTGTCTGTCCTCCATCCTCCATTCCGACCCCAAATGTGTTGCGCCTATATCTCTAAGGGCTATTCATTGAAACGAGCTGAAAGTTGGAATATACATCGGACAATAGTCTAATTAATGGCTTTTCAAAACAAATTTTCCAAGCTAAGGGTTCATCACTTTGTTTTTTTGATAGTTTTTTTACTCATTAGCTGTGAGCTTGAGTCTCTGTTCTTGTGGCAGTACAAGTATACAATGGCGGTGTCGTTCGAGCAGAGACTCCAAGCCAGCAGTCATTTCGCCAGTCTTGTCTCCTTTCAGAGACATTAATACATACTCCGAGCTGTGTCAATGTCCGAGCTGCATCAATGTGCAGAGGCTCTATTCAATTTGCCCCGAGCTGTATCAATGTCTGACCTGTATCAATGTCCGAGCTGTATCAATGTCCGAGCTGTATCAATGTCCGAGGTGCATCAATGTCTGAGCTGTATCAATGTCCGAGGTTTATCAATGTCTGAGCTGTATCAATGTCTGAGCTGTATCAATGTCTGACCCGTATCAATGTCTGAGCTGTATAAATGTCTGACCTGTATCAATGTCTGAGCTGTATCAATGTCCAAGTTGTCTCAATGTCCGAGGTGTATTAGTGTCCGAGCTGTGTCAATGTCCGAGCTGTATTAGTGTCCGAGCTGTGTC
>JAXMNL010001551.1:0-13498 GCA_035128595.1 Eptatretus atami
TATATTGGTCCGGCGAGAACAAAAGGAAAACAGGGATGGATAGATATATACAAATACACGTATAGCACAACGAAAGACTAGACATACGTCCAGAGAGCGAGTATAAAACTAGCAACTGACATATAAGTCATAGAATGACGCATGGAGACTGCCGCTGTAACGAAGATAGACAATACTAAACAAAGTTACAGGATAATATGGAATCGTATCGCGAAAGAAGGCAGAAAGCAGGCTTCAAAACCCTCTCGGCCAAGTGGAGTAATATCTTTCCTTACGAACGGATTTATTGTTCCAGATCCGAGGTTAATTAAATGACCATTTACCAATCACTATAAATACCATGTCATCTCAATACAAAAAAACCACCAAGCACGCCCCTTATAAATTTTATTTTAATTGGAACGGAATCTATAACGAGAAAATCAACACTTCTGTATCTTTGAGATAACAGCAGATTTTATTTAGTGAGCTATATGGCGAAATACTATAAAGATCAAGTATTCGGCATCAGCGGCAGAGCTTCGGGTAATTTATAGTTAAGTAACATTTTCAATATAATTTTTTGCAAACTCATATTTTTGAGGATGATTCATAACCGGGAAACGTTGAGGCGTGCGGTATTGTGTAAAAAGATAAATAAAGATAAATCAAGAAGACCTGGAGGTGAATCGCATATACAGAATAGAACACACTTTACAAATGTTTATATGGAGATAAAGAAGAATGTATAAAATTTTATTTTTTGATGAAATAACACACAAACAAAAGTGACAAACTTGGAATGAATATTGGACTTGAAGTGATAACCATCTGGAGAATTATGTACTCAAGACAGTGCGGAAACCAAACTAGCAAAATAATATCGTCCATGAGCAAAAGCAATGCAAAGACGAGGCACGGAGGGGAGAACGGTAAGCTCATATATATTTAAGGTTCATAACAATCTGGATTGAAGGCAAGTTGTTAATCATCTCTCATACAAAAACCATATAATTTGATTTCTTACAAATTGAAATTCTAAATTTATGTTGTTTCTTCAAAGTTCAACACTACAATGCTCATCATATGATGAAAGATATAATATTACTTTAGTTATTTACACCGTGTGCGATGAAAGAAGCAGAGATTCAACAAAATCGCTTATCAGCAAACTTCAAGTTTCGCAGCAATACAATAACATCCAGAAATTTGTCTCACCTTGTTAATGTATTTCCCAATTATTTTGAGCCAGAGTGAGCCGTCCTTCGTTGGCAGTTTCAAATCACGCTGCCTAAAATACCACCATCAATGCTCAGACACATTTAAAAGAAATAAAAATTAGAAATGGAGAAATCTCCACCGTCCTATTGAATTCTTACAGACATTGGTATGAACATTAATTTAAGTACCCATTGGCTCAAGATTTCACCTGTCACTTGGGCAAAACATCATCTTATGCTGCCTTTCACTGAATGTAAATGTAAGCAACAAGGCATTGAGTTGAATAAAATGAGAATTATGAAGATGAGAATTGCTAACAAGAAATTAAAGGAATAAAAGGGCGCAGGAGTACGAGATGGAGTGGTTGGCATAATACCAGGCAGTTGCAGTGAGATGTATCGATATCATTTTACAAAATTATGTTAGACTGATCATAAACATACGTCAAGCTAATTCGTTCTCAAAAGCAAACATAGTACACTTATCTCTTCTCAATGTAGAGGAAGTGCCATCGATAGCTTTAATAGTGCTTAGAGCACCAATCAATCGCAGAGATGTGGACGACTTTAAATGCTGATATCCAAAAATTGGTTCTTTATTCCATGCTTCACCACCTTGTAAACTGTATCTTCACATACATATTATTCCCAATTGATCTCCATTAGCTCTGGAAAAACGTTCATCTAAAAATATGAAATTGTTTACTTAGCATGATATCAATGCATATTCTTATCACGCATTATCACCATCGGCTTTAAAAAAATGATCACAGATATCGTGGCTTTCTCAGAAACAAATACACGGGTAAATGATTGTTCAGTTAAACATTGACATTCTTTTAGTATGATAAATTGATGCCTTTGAGACAAGTCTATAAACACCTTCTGTTTCAAGATAGAGTATATTCCTAATATATGCCAACAATTCATCATAACAATTATTCGATACAAAAAGCAGCCACACAAAAAGCATCTATTATTAACATTCTTAAGTTGAAATCTAATTTCAAAGACCATCCAGAATTGATATAAAATCCAAATATACTTTAAGAGACTGCAAGTAAAACATTACCTGCTTTGTATACATCATTATACATTCTTCCTTGATATATCCAGGCTGTAGTTTGTCCCGTTGAATATCAAGAATAAAAGACTTCGAGAGCCTGTTTCACAGTCATCACGAAATGAATATCGTGTAAATTTCTAATTCAATGTAGCAGAGACATAACTAACAACTCAACTCTGTGTTCCAATGTAAACAAACACATCAACATTTCCAGAAGAAATCATTTACGAGTGATAAGTTGTGTTATACGCGCTTAGTTGAATAAATTACACAAAAAAGCGTTCGGAACCGATTCAAAAATAAGTTTTGGTGATTTTTATTTAAAAAACTTTTTGTTTCATTTGTAATTCCATTGTTTCAGCATTGCATTTACACCCATTGAGTATTTAATTTTGTTTTGTTTGTTATATGAAATGGTATCATCCAAATCATAGAATACTTAGTGCCCTTTGATTATAAGGAAAAAGATGTTAAAACTTTTGAAACCCTGACAATTTGAATTTATCGTCGTTTTGGGAACAAACTGTAGTTTTGCCTTCTAATTTTTTATGCCTTGAATTTATGAATCTTTGGCACTTTATACTCTTCATAGCACTCTCACATTCCACAGCAGAAGCAATGAACCAATTAGTCTTATTTAAGAAATTGAAACTATACCTTGAGTATCATTCCATCCTTTTTTTCTAAATAGAGTCTGAACACCCTTTGTCTCTTATTTAAGTACCTCTACCAAGATACATACTTCACACCTTGTATATGGGAACAGGAAATCGATCCCTGTTATTGATTTATATTTCAACTCGTGTATCTCCAATAACATCAATATATTTCTTTGAAAACTTTGGACGTGGAGAATTCGATGGATAAAAATTCCATACAAAAAATTACGATTTTGTGGTTTCCCTAAATTTATCTGTATATGGTTTTTTCCTGACAGGTAGATAACCCAGATTTTTGGGTTCATAATTGAATTTATAACCATTGGGGTTGGTTAATGACGCAGAATGAAAATATGATATTTGTTCTTATCATCATATAACACATCATCACATCACATGGATATACGAATATGTCTGGGATATTGATGACATTATCACTCGCAAACATCCATTAGTTTCAATCTTTTGAGGAGAAACCATAACTCCTAAAAATGAGCAATTGGAAATCAAACTTGATATTTTAAGTAATTGTGATTGAATAATGTTGATATCAATACAAATTTGTGGTCAAACATGTATTCATAAAGAGCATTTGGAAGAAATAAAAATCTCATATGCTCCCGGTAAAACTGTTTACAGTTCTCTCCCACTATAATATATACTGTGAATGTATAAAATATAAGAATAGTTCAATGTGAAATAAAGAGCTCATATTTTGTGCGCTCAAGTTGTAGTGGTATGGAATGAAGATTGTGGTCGGTTGTTGTGAAATAAAACAAAAGGATGTGCTTCGCACTTTTTTACGAGATAAAAGTGTCTTGTATGACATTTAATTATTTACAGGTTCCTCAATGGTCTAAAAATGATGAAAGCTTCATTAAACAATTGTTATTTCCAGACTTACTTACTAATAACAGAATACCATTACAAGGTGAGGTTGAAAGAAAACAACACGCTGAAACAAGGATACTAAAGCTGAAAAGGTTCCTTCTCATCTTCGTACTTTTACAGATAGACAACCTTATTAGAAGCATGCAGATATTTACCTATCAACATTATTTCATAGCCAATAGGTTTCAAAATACTATGTCATCCTACAGTTACTGTCTTCATCTTTGTGAGAGAAACATTACGGGGGTTAATTAACAGGGGGTTGAGCAGAACCAGACTTAATTCATTCATAAATATAAAGATTTCTTGAAGGATGAAATATGCTGGTTGTTCGTTGGAATGATTCTGCTATGGTTTGTTGAATATTGACACATTCGTAGAACGGAGGATAATGGTAATAGATGACGGAGCATTCACAGAATAATAATATAATCAGGGGGTTGATTAATCTCTTCCAGTTGTTGAAATAATCATTCATCATCATATTCTAATTCTCATATATTCTCTAATTCTACCTCTGTCATTTGACTGAAATCTTTTAACATTTGAAGTTTCTTTGGAGCATATTCTATTGTGGGAACTGTGGAAGCTTCTATAATTTTTTCTTGGAAAGTTTTTTAAAATGGTTTCAAAAATTTCTCTTGTTTTCTTTCAAATGCTTTTTCACCCATTAGTTTCTGTCTGTGTTTCTTCTTTATATCTTCCTGTTGTTTTACAACTTTTGAAACCAACTCTTGATGCTCCTTAAATCTTCTTGCTCTTTCTTTCGCATCCATTTATTTATTGGAAAATATCATTCACTGAATTATAAAGGTCAATAGGGAAATTTTCCTTTTCTTCATCATTAAAGTAGATGTGTTCAAATAAATCCTTTTCTTTAAATATTTCATCAAATTATTTATTAACATTAATGCGAGTTGTAATTTCTTCTTCACTAATACTTGTATCTCTGTTTTTCATACGTTTGCGTTGAGTTTCTTCATCAACATCAAAACCGAATGATAAAATCTTAACCCCATTACCACTCAGATGTTTAATAATTGGTCTCATTCCTTCTGGATTAGTTTCTAATATCCCAAGACCACCAGATTTTAGTTTCTTTAACTCACTCTTACAATGTTAATATTCTGTTGCACCAAGAGAAACCTCATCAAATATTTGGCCTTCATAATCTTCACCTTATACTTCTCCAGGTCTTATTGCTCAAGTTTTTGTAGATACAATGCGTATCACGGGGTGTTTTTTAAGCATATTTAAAATATTCTCATTTGTACAATACAAGAACCTTGATTTATGAAAGATTTTTCCAGAAGCAGATTTACCCACAAGATTTATCATAATAGTTGTCATTTATAATAATAATAATCTAAAAAGTTGGGAATAAGGAGCATCTTTAAAAGTAAGCAGGTTTTTCCACATCGGCTTGAACCAACTATGAGACATCTTAATGAATATGGAAGATTTTTATGGTTGTTAAATTTTTTCTTATTTTCCCAAATGGGTAAAAAAATCATTCATTTATATATTTGGAAAACAGGTATTAGGGTACCCTGTCATTCTGACAGGAACCTATTGTTTTTTCTCTGTTTATTTCCTATATAGTTATTATTTATTTCTTTTTACCGCGGCATATTTGCGGTCTTTTCGGTTTAAAATCAATTTTCTCAGAAGGTGAAGTCCGATGCAGCACGAATGTTTTGTCATGCCAAGTATGTATTTTTTTGGTAAGCAAACTTAATGGTAATTTGATTGTCATAGTCTGTGGTACGGAGGCCCTCTGAAAAACCGAAAAACTTTGGCATCTGTAAGTTCTCTGAATCGTGCGTATGGAAATGTTTCGCTGATACGTTTGAATAAGCCTCTCAAGGCGACAGGGTGATTTTCATGAGGTATCGGTCAAGAAGTGTGTGCGGTCAAATACTAGGTACAACACGCTGCAATAGGAAAAATCGAAATTTGTGCTCATCTGCACAACAATTGACCGTAGAAAAAATATATTATGACGTCATAGTCAATTGGTCGACAGCCCATCTTGTTTGGAATTTGTTTTTTTTTAATCTTCTTTCTCCAGAACCGGCTAAACAGATTGAGGCGAACCTTTACAACCACAGTTCCCATGATGTCCTTTATCAAGTTGTTAATTTTTATTGATTCGGTCATACGGTTTGGCGCCATCTCGGAATTTTACACACTTCAAACACTCTTCTTCTCAGAACGGCCCGTAAGATCAAGGACACTTCACAAACCTATTGCCCAGAGATAGGAATATTAAGTTGTTAATTTAATTGAGGTCACATGGTTTGAGCAGCCACGTTGGATTCATGAAAATAATAAATAATGTTCTTCTACTTGGAATCACATAACTATCTGAAGGCGAAAAATTTTGCAACTATCATCCTCCATGATGTTGCATTCACTAGGTAAAAATTATGACGTCAAAGTCACATCAGGGTTTTGCGCCGATCTTGGATGGGAAACGCATCTTATCGATTAACCGAAACTTCACACACTGTATTCCACTACGGATAGTGAGGCAGGATGTAAACCTTAGAGTCATAAAGTCATATGTTCGTCAGCCATCGTTGATTGAAAAAATAAATTTTAAAATCTTCTTCCCAGAACGGCTAAACAGGATTGGAGCGCAAACTTTACACATATCACATTCCCATGAGGTCCTTTATGAGTTTTTAATTTTATTGATGGTCATCACGTGTTTGGCGTCATGTAATCTTATTCTACTCCCCTCTTTATCATTTCTTTTTTGCATCGTGCCTGTATTCCAAATTCAACATCTTTCTTCTCCAAACGCTGGATGCTGATCAAGGAGAACTCACACCTATTGCACATGCAGTAGGGAATACACAGTTGTTAATTTCCAAATGATAGGTCCATCGTTTGGCGCACATGTTGGATTTAAGTAAAAAAGTAATAATGTTTCTGGAAACGCTACATCGAAGCGAAAATATGCAACTGCCATCGTCCATAGAATTCTGCATAGATGTAAAAATTATTACGTCAAAGGACATGTTGGGGCCATGTGGATTTAAGAAAAATAATTAAATAATGCTTTTCTCTGAACGGCTTAACCTATCGAAGGTAAGTTGCAACTGTCATCACATGGGTTTGCATACATGGAAAATTATATGACATCCAAGTCACATCGTTTGCGTACCATCTTGAAGAAAAGCGCACCTTTTCGCAGTTAACCAAACTTTCACAGACAGATTCCACCTACATAGTTGAAGAGAATAAAATATAATAAATAAATAATATTAAATTTTTTAATATTATTTATTAAAAATTGTATAATAATATTTCATCTCAATGTATCTCATGTTGTAGGAAGCCGAGGTCTGGTAGTGACAGAGTAGTGAATAAACTTTGTTAATTTCAATTAGACTAGGTCACATGGTTTGGCGCCATGTTTGGATTACAGAATTAATTAAATAATGTTTTCTCTGGAACCACATAACTATCGAAAGCAAGACTGGCTACGATAATCTGCCCCAGTGCTGCACATATGTTAACAAGGACAAATGTGTCCAGAGGCCGCGTCATTAAGGTTTTGTTCCAGAAGAAGAAGAACATAGAACTTAAGAAGAAGAAGAAGAAGAAAAAAAACAACTTCGATATTCGTCAAATGCTTACGGAGCAATAGCGAGACCCGTCAGGCGATCGTCGTTATGACAAGAAATAGTGTATTTAACGGAATTACAATTACATTAAATGGAATAATCTTAAAATTAGTAACGTGAACTTTTCGAATACTTTAAAGCAAATGTCGCGAAATATATTCTAAAAGTTCATGATAAGGAACGCTCTCGAAAAGGCACCTCAATGCGAGGATGTGTACAAGTTTTAGTGTTAAGGAGATGCCGGATCCTGTATAGTGAAGAGTCCGAGTCGAAAGGATTCTGTCTTCAGCAGAAGAGAAGAAGAGAAAACAACGCCAGCTCTCTATTATTTAATTAAGAGTAAAAATAA
This sequence comes from Eptatretus atami, assembly GCA_035128595.1. Lineage (NCBI taxonomy): Eukaryota > Metazoa > Chordata > Myxini > Myxiniformes > Myxinidae > Eptatretus > Eptatretus atami. The sequence continues at coordinate 7,800 of JAXMNL010001551.1, forward strand.
TGAGATAGAAGTGTAACAAAAGAGAGAGTAAGTAAAATGAAGAAAGCAAGAGTAATAAAGAAGAAGAAGAGTACTACAAAGAAGAAGAAGAGTAATAAAAAGAAGAAGAGTATAAATAGAAAAGTAAGAGAGGAGAATATAAAATGAGAGAAGAGTATAAAAATGAAGAAGAAGAGAAATAAATGAAGAAAGAAGAAGTATAAATAAAGAAGAAGAAGAGTTAATAAAAAGAAGAAGAAGAGTATAAAAAGAAGAAGAAGCAGTAATAAAAAATATGAGGAAAAAAGAGTAATAAAATGAAGAAGAAGAGAAAAAATGAGAACAAGAATAAAAAGAGTAAAAAAAGAGAAAGTAAAAAATAATGAAGAAGAAGAGTAAAAAATGAAAAAACGAAAGTAATGTGAAGACGAAGAAGAATAAAATGAAGAGAAAGAGTAAACAAGAAGAAGAAGAGAAAATGAAAAGAGTAAAAAATAAGGAAGAAGAGTAAAAATGAAGAGAAGAGTAAAAAATTGAAGAAAGACAAAATGAAAGAGTAAATAATGAAGAAGAAGACAAAAAGAAGAAGTAGTAGAAAAAGAAAGAAGAGTAATATATGGAAGAAAAAAGAAATGACGAGAAATCAAGAGTAAAAAATGAAGAAAAGAAAAGAAGAGTAAAAAGAATGAAGAGAAAAGAGAAGAAGTAACAATGTAATTGAAAGAGGAATGAAAGAAAGTAAAATGAAGAAGAAGAAAAAAATGAAGAAGAGAAAAAAGAAGAAGAGTAATAATGAAGAACAAGAGTAAAAATGAATGAAGAAGAGTAAATAATGAAAGAGAGTAAAGAAAAGAAAAGAGAGTAAAAATGAATGAGAAGGAAAGAGTAAAAAATGAAGAAGAAGATAATAATGGAAAGAAGAAGAGTAAATAATGAAGAAGAAGAGTAAAAAATGAAAAGAAGATGAAGAAAGTAAAAAAAGAAGAAAGAGAATAAGGTAAAAAATGAAGAAGAGAATAATGAAGAAGAAGAGGAAAATGAAGAAAGAAGAGTAAAAATTGAAGAAGAGAAAAATGAAGAAGAAGTAAATAATGAAAAACAAAGAGTAAAACATGAAGAAGAAGAGTAAATAATGAAAAGAGTAAATAATGAAGAATAAGAAAATAATGAAGAAAAAAGTAGTAAAGAAATGAAAAGAGGAAATAATGCAGAGAAGAGTAAACATGAGAATAAGAGTAAAAAATGAAGAAGAAGAGTAAATATGAAGGCTAAATAAGACATCTAAAGAATTATGAATCAAGTCACTTTGGGTGGCAAGCTCATTCTGATAGAAAAACACCCTTTCCGATTAACATAACTTGACAGACGGTGTTCCAATACACGGTGGAGCAGAATATAAATTTGTGAGTCATGAGTACTGGTTGCAGTCCTTCTTGGATTGAAATATAAATTTTTAAAATCTCTTCTCGCAGAACCTGACAGATTGGAGGCAAAAATTCACGCACACTTTCCCAAGATATCCTTCACAAGTTGTTATTTCTAATCGATAGGTCACACGGTTGTGGCGGCCGTGAATTTACCGCTAAACCTCAAACATTTCTTCTCCAGAACGGCTCGTCAGATCAAGGGGAAATTCAAAAACCTATTGCCCACGAGTAGGAATAAAGTTTGTAATTTCTAATTGATAGGTCACATGTGGTTGGCAGCCCATGTTGGATTCAAAAAAATTGATATTAAAATAAGTTTTCTCTGGAATCACCTAACTATGAAACGAAATTTCAACTATCATCCTCATGACGTCTGGCAATTCATAGTAAACAATTATGAAGTCCAATCCACAGGTTTGGCGGCGCATCTTGGATAGAAAAATAGACCTATATCGATTACACGAAACTTCTCATACACCGTGCTTATGGCGGGGGGGTCCCCGAATGGAAGGCTAATGTAAATTTATGAAAGTTATAGGTTCAATGGTCGGCAGCATCTTTCGATTGAAAATGAAATAAATTTTAAAAATCTTCTTCTCCAGAACGGCAAACAGATTGTAGACACACTTACAAATTATTCGCATGAGGGCTCTCTCAAGTCGTTATTCTTTTGATGTGACATGTTGGGGCTCTGAATTTACCCTAAAAGCTTCAAACCATCTTCTTCTCCAGAACGGCTGATCTAATGAAGGGAAATTCACGTACTATTTGCACATGAGTAGGATTAAGTTTTGTTAATTTTCTAAAATTGATCAGGTACATCGTTTTGCGGTAGCCTATGTTGGATCTTAAGAAAAATATAAAATAATGTTTTTTCTCTGGAACACGCTTAACCTATCGATGAGCGAGAATTGCTTGCCCACTTCATCAAATTTGCATACATGGAAAATTAATGACGTTACAAGTCCCATGTTTGGCGCATGTTGTTAAGTAAAAATATAAATCTGTTTCTCTGGAACGGCTTAACTAGTCAGAAGCAGAAAATTGCAACTGTGATCCCATGATGTCTGCATACATGTTTAGAATTAGACGTCACAAGTCACCTAGTTTGGCGGCATCTGGATTAGAAAAACGCACTCTTTTCCGATAAACAGAAACTCACAGACAATAGGTTCCACTGCACAGTTGAAAGAGAATATAAAATTTTTTTGTCATCTCATGTACTCATGTTGTTCAAAGGCGAGGTCTGGTACCGGTCATCACTGCCAGCAGTTATAAAGTGGCAGTTTCCGTTTAATTTATTATTGGCTTTTTTAGAAACTCTATAATTTTACCTAATTCTGGTTCATTCATAGAATAAATATCTATTTTATTATACATATCTTGGTGTTGAATTTCCTGACAAATGGCAATCGTGAGATAATATAGCTAACACAATCACTTTGAATAATTTTCTCGATAGTTCAGTTCTACCATTGCAGGAAAGGTGTGTTAATCCTCAGCCCATATTCATTCATTTCTCTAAGCAATCTTGTAAAGTAATTAATTTGGTGAAATGAAAAAGGTATTATTCCCTTTTTATATTTTAATCTATCATGTAATTAGAAGATAATCATAGAATATACATTGTTTATAGGCTTTTCACTCTGTGTTTAATCCTACTCTATCACATGCAGGACAGTTCTCAAATTTGTCATATGGAGAATCAGGGAATTCAAGGGGCTCAAGATCTCGTATACTATTCATATGTATAAAGTAAAACTTCACTTCAAATAAAATTCATCTTCGGTACTTTCACAATCATCTATAAAACTACTTTGAGAACTAACGTTTGAACACAAACTCTCAGTATCATAACTGTCATTTGAACACAAACTCTTGGTATCATAACTGTCATAACTCTTATAATCTTCAAAATCTTCAGTTGAATAATGACTTTTATGATAACTCTCCAACTTTTTAGCTTGTGCTATCTCTATGAAATATGGTCTTTATTCACTTGCCGGAAACTTTCTTGAGAATTGTGTTTCTTTAAATTCTCAAATGATCCATATAGTCTAGTATATTCCCTTTTGATAAGAGATCATCTCTTCTGATTGAGAAATGTGTTTTAAAATTCGTAAGTTTTTATATTGATCTAATTAGATAATGTTGCCAATAACTTATGTTCAGAATCTGAATGGTTATGGGGATGTTAATTTTTGTGAATGAGATGTATTTTTGATCTGGTGTAGGGATGGCAGATTTCTCCAATGTCTTGAAGTTCATTTATAAATAGATGTATGTCATTTAGTGAGTTGTTGTGAGAAATAGAATAAGTTTTGGAGGCTTGAATTAGATTACATGGGAATGACTGGACCTCTATTATTTACAGTAATGACATGTATCCCTACCTTGACTTCTCTCATTTTCCTACAATATGACAGAACTGTTCTTTAAATCCTTTCTCTCCTTTGTTAATGACTTGGGTTTATAGGTTTTTAACATTATTTATCTTCGTCTTATAGTCTTTCCAATGTTTAATTCCTGAGTATTTTTCTCTATAAGTTCTAACTTGTTGTATTCATCACCAACAGGTGATGTACTATTAACAAAACCACAAGGAGTAGTTTTTGATATTTATTTGTTGTATGATTTATTTGATTTGAGAACAGAATCTATCTTTTCAAGATTACTTCAAAGCAGCAGATATCAAAACGATGTTTTCTTAGATTTGTTATTCTTGATGAATTATGAACTGACTATTTGTAATGATTACGGTGATTTATGATTACTACATATTTAGTATTTAATCGTTCTTGTGTGAAGGATTGAGACATCCTTAGATACGTTTTATATTTTCTTATATAGTTATGATTGTTATCTATAATTTGAGAAAGCAATGGATTTTCCTTTTGAGTAAATTGAGAGGTCAATGTGTGTTTTCATTTATGTTGTTTGAAATTTTTATATCTGAACTGTTTGTATCATTAATCCAATACTTTTACAGAATTATTCATTTCTCAAAATAGGATATTCTCAATGCATTGGAAACTTTAATCTTTACTTTTATGTATTCGTAGTCTTATTTAATGTTACCTTCAGGATTCATGTGGGATGAGGTGAGCAAAACAGCACAGAAAAGATTTATTATCTTTGTTTTAATTAAAACACTTCTTGAGTTTTATCCTTTTGGTAATCTATTATGAGAAGCTTGAAAGGATCTGATTTTAAGATGTTTATTAAAGATTTTTTTAATACAAATCATACTTACTACAGTGTGTAATTTCTTGTCTCTGGAGTTTCAATAACATCACGTCTTACAAATCGTGATATCATGAGATAAGTGAGGTTTGCTATTAGTGAGTAGTTTCATTCTTGTCTTACATTTATATTTACTCATATATATCTTAAAGTTTTCAGTTTCCTTAATTTTTTATTATAGTTCATATCTTGTTACACATAACAGGCTTGCATATGAATGGTCCAGGGTCTGAGCAAACAATTTTTTTATATGTCTTTAAATGCCCATCAGTGTTTTTCAATGGAGATTTAGTGCACTCCCTTTCTTCATGTTCTTGTTTTGCGGTGTTGAGGTGTTTATTTCACTCTATCACAAGTTTTGTTTCTTGTCAGTGGAGATCTTTGTTGAAAATTGAAGTGTGTTTGTTGTTTGAAGGTGTTTTTTTATCATTGTTATAATAATTTAAAACATCGCAGTACGTTGTATCACATATTTATATAATAAAACATTGTTAAATAAATTTCTTGTATAATTTCATTTATTATATTAGGTGATCTGTGCTAAAAACTTTTACTCTCAACTTTTTACTTAATAATACAATGTATCAAAACAAAAGAAATTTCATCATCTCTTATTGTTACGATAATGAGAACTAGTCGAGATGAAAATTGATAAGATAATATAACTCTTGATAAAATTATGTGTAATATGAGTTCTTTAATTTCTCATAGGCTTTTGATATCTGGAAGAATCAATTAAGTGCTCACAAAATTCTCTCTCTTTCTGCATTATTCAAACTAGAAAAGCATGATGAACAGAAAAGTTCAAAGAACTTATGGATGAAGCTTTAGAAAAGAAAGAAGTCTGTATATGAAGAAATTGTATTTTTTCAACACCCTAAAGATGTAATCCTGTAAATAGGATATTATAGTATCAGGTGAAATGAATTTCGTTCATGTAGTTAAGGACCATTTAAATTACATTGAATATAAAATGTCATAGTTGAATCTGTTAATGAAAAAGTAATAGATATAGTGTCATGTTTTTCTACGAATTAATCGAGTCTTATG
>JAXMNL010001552.1:0-13573 GCA_035128595.1 Eptatretus atami
TCCTGGTCAGTAGCTGTCTTGCTGCTTCCTCAACTTGTCATTAAGCGGCAAGAAAATAAGGAAGATTAATGGACAATGACTAGTAGTGGATTTGATGATAAGTGAGACAGTCACAATTCAGTACTGTTCCATCGTCCTATACATTGCATGAGGACCTACTACCCCGAGATTTGTGCTCGCTTGTGAGCGCTGAACACAGACTTTTTAGGTAAATTGGACCACTGTCAAACTCTCAGGAAATCTAAAAGCCGTTCACTCTGTCAAGAAGCAGGGCCCGCCAGCTTGAGCTTGACTGCTGAGGTATCACACGATTACTCTCATGGTGTGTCTGGTTGATCACTGTGCCAGCTTGGATTTCCCAAACACCCTTTACAAGCATTGCTTGCCAAGCATGATGTATGGTCGCAGTCGACGAAACAGGTCAGACGACAGGTAACACCATGATGTCTCTCACCTTCTCGAGGTGGTTCGATGGGCTTTGGGGATATAGCGCGTCACCGGTTGTCCAATATGCCCTTCCAAGCGCTCTAGGAATCAGTGTTGATATAGTGCGTAATATCTTTTCTTTTTTTTAAACGATTTTCGTCTCTTCTAGGTAAGGAGTCAGGTGAGTGTAGAGGCCCCTATCCTAGGTAAGTAGGTGTGATACTGAGCTCTCTGTTCGCCTTGATTGCGGAATAAACAAATGCAAAGTCCAGATGATAATGTGGGCCTCTGTGCTCGATTGTGCTCATTCTTGTCTTCATAGACCCTGATGTTACAATAACTAAATTTAACAGATAAACCTTTACCCTCTCATTATGAAAGTGTCTCGAATGAAGCACAAAATAGTCATTGCACTAATTTTGACTGCTATTTTCACAGTGATTACGTGATACGTGATACTAGTGAGAGGATAGAGCATCCTTGCCCCTTGAAATGCTGTTGGATGGCAGAGTTACTGCGTTCAATTGGAGTATTGGTGTCTCTTTTCGTACATGTGACAAATATGTTCATACGTCTAACAGATAAGTTATAATCGCTCAAAACAACGTCGAAATAACTCTGAACACCTTAAGATACTATTGTGGAAGAGATTCGAGCTTCCTCAATATTCCTCCATTACATTATAGTGGGTATGACTCAGTGCTGGGGACCTATTGCTGTACCACAAGCACTGTCTGGTATATTTCCCTTTGAAAAGAAAATTGGGTTAGAATATCGACAGAGCATTGAGTAAATCAAACGTTGCAGACCTTACAATGCCAATGTCCACACCTTCATTTTCGAACATTCATCTTTCATCTGTTTAATATTACCTTTTGTTAATTTGGTATCATCCTAATCTCTCAAGGTTGGCAGGGCAAGCAGAATTTGGTGGACAAGAAACAAGGATGAAGTTTAGGAACAAACGCCGATACCTGTTTGAGTGACTTCTGCTTTACTGTTGCGTGTGGATTTCTCGTAGGGGTTGTAACAAGTGCATCCATCCGGCCTGGCCGATCGTTGTGTGAGCTGTAGGAGTAGTGTTGGGAGAGAGATGAGTCGAATCCGAGTGGGTTCAGAACGGAGATCACGTTCTTGACTTGTATTTCACGCTTGCGGTATTGTCATGCTCCTATCGCGTTTTGGTCTGCACGTCTCAATTGTTGCTATTCAGCCCACCGCTTCTCTACCGGCACTATCAGAAGCAAGTACCGTTAGTTGTGCACCATAGATGAAATGTCAGAAGCAATTTTCGATGTAATTGTTTTCCGCCTCGACCCCCTTGGGTAGAAAACCAACTCATTGAATTGTGATGAGTCAAATCATATTCTTCCTCCCATGTTCAGTTGCAGGTTCATCATCTCCTCCTTCTTGCATTTTCTTCATATTTTGATCCTTCGAAACCCGTGAGACGTGTGTGAGTAGAGTTTACCCCCTCCTTTCTGCTTGTATCTCTCATTTTTAGTGTTTGCCGTAGTTAGTCATGTATCGTGGTTAGACAGTATCAGTGGCATGTGAGAAGCTCGACCAATGAAAAAATTACAAATGAATCCAAAGATAATAGTGATCCACAATTTCATTTTGGAACTCGGGTGACACATATCTGATTTGTCAGATTCCCGAGAATATCCACCAACTTCTGTTGAGTGCACTGACGATCAGCTAGTTTGGTTTTAGACATAGCAGTCGGAGTAGGCCGCCACGTACCATGGAGAGGAAAATCGTGTTCTTCTTCGTGGTCTTTAGGCTCGTTTTGCAATAATTAACTCATTGTAGTCTATCCACGCCTACTACGAACAGCATAGTCTCTCTCAGGTGTGTTGTGCATGCATCTTGGATGCATTTCGACACCACGTGATTATTAGTCCAGTATGACTTCTCCTCCTTATGAGATCCTACTCTTTGGATATAAGATCAGTGGGATATAATCTGCCGTATCTCTGGTATTCTGTTGCTAAGGGTGATAGTGTACTGTACAAATGTGTAACCTATTTCACTGTGTTATGTGTGTGAACAGGCTTCGGGTGTGATTATATTCTCATAGTTATCTTCTAATAACCTGCCTACTACACTTTTGCCGGTGAATGTGAACGTAAATACAGGTTGGTCATTGCGCAATCGATATATAGCGGGCTTGTTGAGCCCGATGACGGTTCTCTTCGGCGCCTGCGCAGAACAAGCCCGCTCACATGATCTAATCTGGTACACTGAGCACAGTTCTCCACTCAGCGTGACTTTGTCGGCCCGAGGCGAAGTTTTCCTTATATAGCCAGCATTATCACACACAGAAACAAATAAGGCTAGCAAAAGCTCTTCACTCAGGCTCCTCAGCTGCATTTTTTACTAATTTGGGTAGTTCTGAGGTCACATTCCAAGGTGGTTCAATCACATGTGAGGAATACAGAACCTTGCGTGTCTATCATTGGTCGCACAGTTCGAGATCCACTTGACTGACCGCCATAATCGCCTGACACAGTCCCTTTGCTTAAGCGTAGACATATTGATATAAGTGATCGAGTGGTTTTGAAGAACATCACACCTGACGCCCTCTAACTTTTACCGGTCTGTCGTAATGAAGGCCACCATAGCATCAATGTGACTTCTAAAAGTTAATCGAAATGTTGAGATAGCTGATTCAAGCTGCATCCTGCTATTACATATATATTTTTTATATTTTATGCATGGAGTTGAAGTTAATTAAACTTACACGGACTCATCCGACAGAGCCATCAAGACGTAAGAACGAATGGGTCAATGTCAAGCGAAGTAAATCCTGACGTTTTGTACACCTCCTGTACAATGTTTCCAAGAATAGTGTGAATACACCGCTGTCAGTGACAGGAGTGCAAAACTACCTGCGACCCGAAGATGTGTATGGTAAGACCAAAAGTGCGTGTCACAGTGCATCTGAGGATCGTTTTCCCTTGTTTAAGTGAGAAGCTTGTTGGTAAAATAACCTGAGATAAGTCCCTGTGCATCCGAAACTATCCTTGTGTTTGCATATCAGAAAGATAATGTGCGAGATTAGAAATATTATACTGCCAGGCCGAGCTCAAGTGGAGTGGACGAACGGCGCGAAAACTTCACATGAAAGTTTGGGATTCCGATGAGTTGAGGTAGGCCGTTGACCATGCATCGGATTTGGTTACTTCTGCGCCATCAATACTACTGGCATCAACTCGTGGTGTGGAAACTCAGGAAGATTCCTTGTGCACATCCATCCCTGATTATAGTCAGCTGCAAGACGTATATTGTCCTTATCCTGCTTCTCGCTCGGATGCGCGATAACGTGAGTTTCTTATGCCCCTAGCTGGAGGAAATTCCTGTTAGCACTAGTTGTTGTCAGTTTCAGAAGCTCCTGACAGCGACGACGAGGCCACCATACAGACGAGGGAGACTGAAGTGCCATGCATCATGTGACTTATGAGTTCCCCACGACGATATAAGCTTCTACGCGAAGAATTCAAAGTTCGATTTTGTCTTCTCAAACCATGGTGTAGAGTCTAATAGTTGTATGGTTGCGGATCTCAGGCTTGTCGAGATGCGTTCCTCCGAGTCGTATAGATGTGCTTGCAAGAGTCAAAAGCGAGAAGTCCTTATCTAGGTCGGAGGAGCGAGCTGATCCTCATCAGTATACATTGTTTCAGAGATGAGATATTTCTCGAATGTGGGTGTTTGTTACTTTATCGCATGCTAGAAAAAGCTCTCTATCTCCTTGCCAGCTGAATAATTGCGAAGACTCGCTAATTCTTCCATTGTAATTGTTTAATGTTCGTCGCTCTCTATTGTCGATCTGTTATATAGATTAGCTCTTTGAGTAGCGCAACTATCTTCCTAAACAAATGCTGTATTGAGCTATTTCCAGGAGCGACTTCTGTTCCATTATGTGACATTACTGTTCTCTCGAATATGTATTTGCACTGTTTAGCCTTGTTCCCTTCCTCCTCATCGAGCGTAGATCGCAAGTGATGTCCACTTAATCAATGTCGCATCTTTCCTTATTTCTCTCCCGTTTCTTGTCACCATTGCCATACTAGACCTCAGTTTCGGACTATCATGTTTTTGAATGCTCACGCAGTGAATGGATCGGATGTAAAAATAGTGGAGATGTGCTTACGACAAATCCATATAGTGTATCTCTGTATGAAACGTAGAGACATATATGATCCTCTCGTTTGCCTGTTTTATCTCTCAGACCTCAACATGTCACTGTGTAAGAATTATTACATGCTGCAAACTTTTCTTGTAGATCAGCATCCTAGTCCTGGTGCATTGTATCACCATAAAGCTCATGAGTTAGCTCCCTATTGATCTTGTGTTATAATAAGTTAGAGGATTACGTCGTCATTGAAAAAAAGTCTGTTTCGAGTCATCTCAGCGCATTCCAATATTAAACACATGACTGTAAGCTACTAGACCAAGAGAAACTATGTTCTGCACCTTTGATCTCGAAAAAAATATACTATTTAATTCCTAACTGAATAAATGATTCTACATTTCGAATTTTTTTTTTTATTTACATTTTCAGGACTGGTCTCCTATATATCTGCCCTCTGGCGGCAAATTGAGAAATCAGCCAACATCACAGCATACATGTAAAAAGGTGCAAAATGAGCCATTGATACCCTATAATGACATGGGGCGTGCCGAATATAAGATTCCAGTACATCGTATTTCCCATCATCACGTCCTTGTATGACGGGAAAGTGTCAAATGATAGGATATCAACTCCATCCCCGATGACAAACAATCACTATCCATAGTCTTCTCGGAACGCTTAAGCCTTAACATACATCATAGCAATCTCAATTCGCGCTTATATTCAGGAACCTGGTCAGATTCTACACTTGTTGAACGTGCACTCTTTCTACTTCGACCTGTGCCCACCGCGGCCTATTTGCGTCGTGCGACCCTCAATATCAGAACCTTGAAGCTCAGTGACGCAGAGGTCCTTGTGCTGAGACAAGTGCCTCCTCGAGCTTTTGAGTGCAGTATCTGGTTCTGTCCCATCGGCCCACAGTACCCGCTTAGCCTGCTGCAGCTCATCACCGAATGATCCAGAGTTCCAAAATCCGTGATGAACCAGAAGATCCCTAGAGTGCGCGCCCTGGAAACGAAGGCTAAAGCTCGTTCACATCGTTTGGTTTGTAGTTTGCAACAAACCTCTTCCACTCCGTAGCTAGGTGTGGGCTACTCAACAGACCGGGACACCTTTGTATACTGCCTCTCCCTCTAAGATCCACGCGCAGAAGCTAGAGTAACTCCCAAGAGCAGAGTCTTCTGCATCCGATCAATGACTTATGTGCGGTAATCTTTTCCAAATCAAACATGATCGTGCACTACTCTCTGGACTCCTCTTTATCTCTTTGGATGATCCTCTTTATCTGCCAGACAATACGTGCTGCATCCTTTCCATAAACGAGACAGGCAGCACCCGGTGCTATCTCTTCCCCTCTAGACTCCTGCGAACCAAAACACAAAACTGGTCAAAACTCAAAGTTTATCACTCTTTCTGAATGAACTATTATATCAAATGTGTCGAGCTTTGTTGTTCTGCCCTATTGCCCCATGCCATACGTTACTTGCTCCCTATCTAGTGATTGAAAGCGCGTATACTCCATCAGGCTAGCATGCGCCATCTACTTATTGAATCCGCATGATTCCTCTGCCCTGCTGTTGCTGTCCCCCTTTCTCCTGCTGTTCCCTTGGGTTCTAGTGATGTATGGTCGCTGTGGATTGTGACTGGTCTCCAATGTAATCAACCTGATTTGTCCGGACGAGACTACTGCTTGACCATGTGATACGAAATAAGAAAAAAGAACGACCCACAGTCTTTGGCCCCTCCACCGATTGCCTATATTTCGAAGAAACGCCGATTAGTTATTGACACGCGACTCGACTCTCTTGACGCATAGAATATGTCTTTTGGGTCCAACATGTCACGTTACGTTCTTTACTGCGAAAAAGAACTAAATATCTCTACTTAAATAGTATATGGAATCGGATTATTCGGTATTGAAACTTCTATTTCTTGGACAGGTTGTGTGTCTGCCAAGGACAAATTTATTAGAATTATATGAAATATATTAGTTATGTCTTCACTATGGAAGATGAAGGCTCTCATCAAATATTACGTTGTCATAATGATACAATCATACAAATAACGCACATGGTTGTTGAACATGATTTGCCAGAACTACACTGGTGACTATGTGGATACTATTAACGTTTTGCTGGAAACTGGGCGAAGACAGAAATCCTCAGAGGTGTGAGTATTTTCTTCGAAGTTTACTAGGTCTTAGAGATACCGTCGGGATCGAGAATTTTCTAGAGTTGTATAATTTTAACTCGTTCAACCATTAGGCAAGATATGCACATTTCTATATTCCGAGAATTAATGCCGTTCTAGTTTTTACTTTGTACTGGCAGCCATATACATCTCTGGACATACCTATTGAGCAAAACCATGTGACGCGTATCATCTTTCTGGCGAACCTCATCGACAAATGTTCGATCTAGCAATTCAGTAGCTTGATTCGACGGCACTGAACGCGCTGAGTGCACAACCGCTATGTTTTGACAGAAGACAAACTTGGAGTGTTTGTGATTTGTCTAAACCGCGTGACAGAAACGACTCTTAAGATTGAAGTCAGAACTCTCACTAGCCGACATGATTCGTTGCCTGACTGAATGAGTTCGGCATAGACTCGAAGTTGCAAGTGTGCGCTCAAAGATGTTAGGGATGAAGAAAACGGGTATATGTAATAACTTATTTGTCGAGATGATACTCGCTCTACAACCCCAATTAATATGTGTTCCTGTCAGTGCATTCATCAACTGGCTGTTCTAAGTGGAGCCACATTGGGGGATACTCGGGCCTGTTCCTCTCACTTCGGGAAGCCTACTCGAAGCAATCATCGTGCTGAGGGTGAGACTACTCGTACCCTTACTATCTAGCGTCCGGACTGCCAGTTATTTGAGTTTACATAAGACCGGACTGTTCTCAGTTTACAGACCAGATAGTGAATCTTCCTACATCACTCATAATGTGACTCAGGGAATTCAGCATACGTTAGGTATATTCACATTCTCTACTCACAAACATTCTTTATTAGATCTCCTTATCGTAGCTTACTGTACCTTCACTGAAAGAGAACTACGTGAAAGCATAACTTGTCCGACAGAGCTAAAGTGTGACATCCAAACATTCCTTTTTCTAGCAACCTAACACCTTGTAACCCTTCAACTGTTCTCGTTTTAGCTGTTTACTCATGCCGTATTGCTCTCGTTCGTATCTAAAATCTCGATTCCGTGTTCACATTATCATCATCATCTCTCCCTGCTCACCTGAAGACGTCCTCTGGACCATTGTCCTTGACGAATAAGTGGAGATAGCGGATAAGGCTGTGTAAAGCCCTGCTGTGCTTCTTTTTTGTTATTACCTCCGCTATATGTCGAGGAGCGATGAGTGTGAGTTTATCGTTCTCGTCACCCATTTCTACTGGTTTTAGTTTGTTTTTGTAGTAACTCGTATAGTACACAGTTCACGCTCCTCGACGGATTATCTCGGTGACGAAATGCTTAGATGGGCGGTGTTATGGTCTTCTGGTCTCTAGTGAGTGATCATTCCTATTCCTATTTCTTGGACTTGTGGAGATAACCAAAGCTCACAATCTAGTCTCGCGAGTTTGTACGGGCCCAATTCTCAACAAGATGATTTGATTTTTCTTTCTCTATACGCATTTTGTCTACGAAATCCGCGTTAGTGTGATTGTGATTCCAACCCTCACCCCTCTCCCTTCCCTCCCATACATACGACAAATTGTTAAGAAAAAAAAATTTGCAAATTTTTCACAAAATTTCGAATCTCTTTTTTTAGCATTTGATACAGAATTCTCTAATGGAGTACTTGGCTCCAGGATCTCGAAGCAAGTACATAGTCTCTTCAACATGTATAAGTTTGACGTGCCTCGAATTTTTCTCTCGTAGGTGATTTAGCTTCATCGTTATAAAAAATCATTATATGTCGTGTCTCAAAGAATATCAGTAGTCTAATGCGAACGCAGAGAAAATTAGAATAATATAGTTCGATATATCGTAATATTATTGACAAGGGAAAGTGTTGAGCACGCCAGGACTCTGCTACTAGTAATCTTCTTGTGAGCACTGTTGACGCAAATGTGACATATGCTATTATAAGTATGTATATGAATCAGGTTTCATCCTTGTGAATGTGTACGTCTAGCGTTCAGTTTCGCAACTGTCGATCCTCCGCCTCATTTCGCGGTGGTTTCTTGCACCTCTACGAGTGCTCCCCTCTATAGTACTGCATTTATGTACCATATTCTACTATGAATCGGATGAGTGTGGTGAGTTGTTCCTCATCTCCCCTCTATAGTTACGATTGTGACCTGTACGTTCTTGACCATTTTTTACCTTCCGACCACGGAAATGTTTGTGCGCCTTCTTAGACAGGTGACATGCTTATTTGTCTGCCTTGTCTATTCGTAAGTTATCGTCTGACTATGTTTACAGGCATATCTTAAAGGTTGTAGTGACGCATGGATTTTCTCAATGACTAGTGTTTCGGATAGTGATGTGACAAGTGGGACGAATACTTATTTCTTCATTTGGCGTGCAAGGATCCGCTGCTGTCGAAATCTGTTTGAGTGATATTAGTCCCTCACCTAGTTAAGTAACAAATTTGGTTCTCAAAACACCGATACTATAGACAACGAGGAGTACTCCACTGACATGTGCGAGTATATTTTTACACCCAATGTTCAGTCCGCTCAGGATGAGTCCCAGAGACGATGACCTTACATGTTTGAGGTCTCCAGGGTACTCAGCTCCGTCTGTGCACACACACCCCGGAGTGCTTAACGTGAAGATTTACCAATTGACTGGCTAATCCCTTACCAAGACACTCATTTAATACAAACAGCCCCCGGACTGCGCTCAAGAATATATAGCACCATACAACCCAGCCGTAAATGCGAGATGAGACACGTAAATACTCCGGTAATTGCAGATGAGATGAAGTGTGAGTGTGAGAACAGTCTTTTTGCTCTATCTCTGATGTGGAGAGTTCTACTCGAGGGTGTATACTGAAAACAGTGGGTGTGATTACCAGTATGAGGAGACGTCAATTGACCGTCAGCGCTAGGCATCTATCGCGTGGTGAGTCCACGACGGCAAACTACAAACTTGAGACTACAAAAGATCCCAGAAGACATTGCCGGACTCGTTTTAAAAATATGCAGCCAGTGCTGTTATACGTGTGGAAGAGGAATGTTGATTAAGAACGTCGGCTGTCCATGGCATAGCATTACATAAGGATACGAAGAATGGCACAAATACTCATATACGGATGATATACCATTAACAAACTATTGGATTATCATTACCCTATAATATCAAAATATTATGATCGTCAAGCGCCAATCAGGAAATAAGATAAATAGATGGTATTTGGCAAGAGTAATATCCTTTCCCTGCGTGGACCCTGTAACGATCTTCTGGTGAAAATTGGATTGACACATAAGCTCTGAGTTCTGCGCTCAATGCTCAGTACACTGTTACCCTAAATATGACTACTCGCAGAATATAGGCGGCCTGGATAAAGACCATATCGAAAAAAAAGATTTGAGGACTCGAATAGGATAAAAATTCACCCTACTGGACTACTGATAGATATTTACAAAAGCTCTATAGCATTTTTATATTTTCTGCCTGTTGCTGAGACAACTCTCTATCATTGTGCCACGTCTTGACTGAACGTCGGTCTAGTCCGCTCGCTACCTGTTCCTGCTCTTCAGACAGCCTCGACAAAATCTCAGAATTAGGGTTCTAGAAAAACACTCATGGAATTAGCGAGGTTTTTGCTATCTCGTATTTTCAACCCTGAGAGAAATCTACTCTCCCTCTCTCCCTCTCTCCGTAGCTGAACATGCAAAGGGCTACCTATATTGCTCAACCAAACGCATCCGCATACTTCTTGTCTCTCTTACACACAAAAAGTGCTAAGCGTACAAATGTAACGTGTGCAGTCAGTAACTACTCTATGACAATGACGATCTAACAAGAATCTCGTAGCCCGTTATTGAGTTATCTCTACTATACGAGAGCAAAAACACATCCCTCTTCCATAGTTGGCTCCTACCCTATACACGCACTGCAAGAATATCTCTGCCCTGACTTGAAGGGACCAGTCATCCTTGTTGTGCCTGTTCACATTGGCAAACACTCAGCCAAAACAGGCAAAATGAAGTATACTCATGCCTGAAACTGAAAACACGAGAGGTAAATCCGTGTATCCTTGTGACAGATTACTGCGAATCGCACTTTCATCACCAACAATCATTGAGGACTAAAACATTCCCGACACACTTAGGCGAAGACTCTTATGAAGAGTCTACACTGTGTCTTTGGTCTTGTGTGGTCAAACGCACATTCCTCTCTCTGGGGCTTTCCTTTTCCTGATTCATACCTTTGCTCTTCACCTCCTCAACACTTGTTCAAAATTGAGAGACCTCTGTACGTATTTGGACTCTATCGTCGGAATGAAGCTGAGTCTATCACTACGCCATTCTAGCAGCACATGCAGCGCGACGAGTGCTAGTGTCTCTAGTTATTCTGTGATACGACTCCTCTCTAGACTTCTTGTGCGCTCTGTCTTTAAATGCTTTGTGTTTATCCCATACCAACCTCTAACTAGCTCTCTGACGTGGAGAGGCGTGCAAAACCGTCTCGAAAACGTTAACAAGTACTCTCTCAACACCGCCTTTACTGGATTCTGAAACATATTATCCATAGCCAAATTCAGGAATCGTTGTCGATATAGAGGCACTAAGTGTACATTGCTCTCGTATTTTATATCATCTAACTCGTGTGGCCATGTCTCTTAAGACTTTCTGTTGTATAATTTACTTTTATCTCTTCAATCTTCATTCTTCGCGACAGGTTCTCAAACTTGCTTTACTCTCCTTTCTTTTTATTTTATTCTCTTTTCCTCTATCTTTACATAGTTTATTTTCTGTCTCTGGTTATATCTCCTCACCCTCATCCTTCTCTACTTTGCCTCCTTCTCTCTTCTCCATTTCCTACCTCTACCCAAATTTACCAGTTTTCCCATCCTTTTTAATTATCTTTTTAATCACTCTTTGTTTTAAATATTCTGTCACTTAATATATATACTTCACATTTTCTTTATTATCGTTTACTTAATCACCTCTCTTTAGATATTTTGAACTAAGTTGTTTGTGTTTTCTCCTAACTTTCTATTAACTCTTGATCTGATCCTATTTGTTCCTTTTGATATTCTTGATCCATATCAGTAAGGGAATATTTTTGTTATGCTTTCCTATAGAAGCTTCTTTTGATACTTATGTTACAAATATAAATATATACAATCTATTAAATAGCTACCTCTGTGTTTTAAGTTTAGCTTTTTATTGTTCTATTAGGTTTCTCTTTTTTTTGATCATTTAATGGTTTTTATCATGGTGTTAGTTAATATCAATTCTCTTTAACCTTGTAGCTAACCCCAGTATACTAGATATATATCGCTCTCAAAACTATATTGTATTATTTTTACTTCCATCTTTCTACACCCCCCCACCCCCCACAAAAGCCAATTTATATATATAATTTATTTTATAATTTTTAATAATTTTTTTTTTTATAATTATTATTATTATTTTTTTATTTTTATTTCTTAATTTTTTTTATTTTTTTATATTTTAAAATTTTTTTTTATTATTATATTAATTTTTTATTTTTTATTAATTTATTTTTAATTATATATTTTTTTATATGTATTTATTTTAAATTATTATTTTTTATTTTAATTTATTTATATAATATTTTTTTTTTTTTTTTTTTTTTTTTTTTATATACTTTTTTTTTTTTTTTTTTTTTTTAAATATTTTATTTTTTTTTTTTTTAAATTTTTTTTAAATAATTTTATAATTTTTTAATTTTATTTAATTTTTAATTTTTATTTTTTTATTTTTAAAAAAATAAAAATTATTTTTTTTTTTATATTTTTTTTTTTTGTTTATTAATTTATATTTCTTTTATTAAATTTTATTTTTATCTATATTTTTTATTTTTTTAAATAATTTTTTTTTAATAATTATAATTTTTTTTTTTTATACTAAAATAAAATAAAAAGGAATGGTTGAAAAGTTACTCTGTCATTAAGTACAAAATTTGACGGTATTCAACAACTTCGGATTACGACATTGAGGTTTCTGAAATATGTCATCACAGAAAACAAACCATGTTCCGCCTTGTAAAGCCTAATGTCGAGGGTTCATGACATACCACGAGCAAGCACTCCTACACTAGCAGTTGGTGATAAAGGATGCCAAAGTTCGAAATGTCAAGAAACTTGTCATCTATCTTTCAGTTGAAGCACAGGCTTTCCTTGATAAGTTAGGAGCCACTGGAAACAGAGGTGGTGATGATGAGTCAGATTTTGAAGATGAGTCGGCTATGATGATTTTGATGTTCGTTGGTGGCCTCAATTTGTGGTGCATTGCCAAGAAATAAGATGGATTGTTTGCTTTGTATTCATTTTCATGTCGAGTTTAAAATTGTAAGTAAATGTGTCTGCAGGATGGTTGTTCTTGGAAAGTAGAAGCTTGACACCGGACCCCAGAAGACAACCCCCCAGATGTAAAAAAAATTAAAAAAAATAAAAATTGTCCTTTGTAATTCTCATTTCACGAAAGGTTTTGAAATAAAATGATTCTGGAGAAACAAGACATATTATTGTCCCTTTTTGTCGAAGCTTTGCTGTATTCAAAAAGGGCCCAATGCCGCTGTTTTTATTTGGTCACCCAGCTAAAACCAAACGATCATTTCCCACCATATTCTGTGATAATTATGTTACCTCTGGTGGGGTATTATTATTGTAAATATGTGTCATGATACTAAGATATTGGCAACACACTGAGAAAAAGAATAAAAATGCTCTCCTGTAAAATTTTGTTCATTTCCTTTGACAAAGCCGAACATTTTCTTTGCATTTCACATGATTTACGAGTTTTACAAATTACGATGGAAATATTACGTGATCCCAGCACCAACGATGAATCGGAGT
>JAXMNL010001553.1:1026-18647 GCA_035128595.1 Eptatretus atami
GAGAGAGAGAAAAGTTGAGTGTGTGAGAGAAAGGGAGAGAGAGAAAAGTTGAGTGTGTGAGAGAGAGAGAAAAGGTGAGTGTGAGAGAGACAAGTTGAGTGTGAGAGAGAGAGAAGATGAGTGTGAGAGAGAAAAGTTGAGTGTGAGAGAGAGAGAGAGAAAAGTTGGTGTGAGTGTGAGAGAGAGAGGCTTGAGTGTGTGAGAGAGAGATAAGAGAGAGATCAGAGAGAAAAGTTAGTGTAGAGAGAAGAGAGAGAAAAGGTGAGTGTGAGTGTGAGAGAGAGAGAGGTTGAGTGTGTGAGAAGAGAAGAGAGAGAGAGAAAAGGTGAGTGTGAAGTAAAGATGAGTGTGAGTGACGAGAGAGAGAGAAAAAGTGGTGTCGAAGAAAAGGTGAGTGTGAGCTGTGAGAGCAGAGCAGAGGCGAAGAATGAGTGTGAAAGAGAGAGAGAAAAGGTGAGTGTGTGAGAGAGAGCGAGAGAGAGAAAAAGGTGAGTGTGAGTGTGAGAGAGAAGAAAAGGTCAGTGTGAGTGGAGAGGAGAGAGAAAAGGTGAGTGTGAGAGAGACCACAAGTTGAGTGTGAGTGTGAGAAAAAGGTGTGTGTGAGTGTGAGAGAGAGAAGAAAAGGTTAGGTGTGAGAGTAAAGATGAGTGTGAGTGAGTGAGAGACGAGAGAGAAGAGAGAAGAGAGAGAGAGATGAGAGAGAGAGAGAGAAGATGAGAGAGAGCGAGAAGAGAGAGAGAGAGAAAAAAGTTGGGTGTGACGAGAAACAGGTGAGTGTGATGTGAGAGAGAGAAGATGAGTTGGAGAGTAAAAGATGAGTGTGATTGGGTGAGAAAAGGTGTGTGTGAGTGTGAAGAGAGAGAGGTTTGAGTGTGTGAAACGAGAGAAAAGGTGAGTGTGAGTGTGAGAGAGAGAGAGAGAGAAAAGTCTGGGTGTGAAGAAAAAGGTGAGTGAAGAGAAAAGGTCAGTGGAGAGAGAGAGAGAGAAAGTGTGTGTGGAGTGTGAGAGAGACGAAAAGGTGAGTGTGAGTGTGTGAGAGACGATTGAGAAAAAGTTGAGGTAGAGTAAAGATAGTGTGAGTGTGTGTGACAGAGAGAGAGAGAAACGAGGTGAGTGTGAGTAAATGATGTGATGTGAAGATGTGAAGAGAGAGAGAAAAGTGAGGTGTAGAGAGAGGAGAGAAAAGGTGAGGGTGAGAAGTAAAGATGAGTGTGAGTGTGTGAGAGAGAGAGACGAGAGAAAAGTGAGTGTGAAAAGATGAAGTTCGTGGAGTGTGAGAGAGAGAAAAGGTGAGTGTGAGTGTGTGAGAGAGATTCGGAGATGAAAAGTTGAGGGTGAAGACAAGAATGAGTGTGAGTGTGTGTGACAGAGAGGAGAGAAAAGGTGAGTGTGAGTAAAGATGAATGTGAGTGTGAGAGAGAGAGAGAAAAGGTGAGGGTGAGAGAGAGAGGAGAAAAGTGTGAGGGTGAGAGTAACAAGATAGTGTGAGGTGTGAAGGGAGAGAGAGAAGAAAAGGTGAGTGTGAGTCAAAGATGAGTGTGAGTGTGAGAGAGAGAAAAGGTGAGTGTGAGGAGAGAGAGAAGATGAGTGTGAGTGTGGAGAGAGAGAAAAAGGTGAGTGTGAAGAGAGGTTGAGTGTCTGTGGTGAGAGAGAGAGAGAGAGAGAGAGAAAAGGTAGGGTGAGAGAGAAAGAGGTGAGTGTGAGAGAGAACAGTTTGAGTGTGAAGAGCAGAGAGAGAGAAAAGTGAGTGTTGAGTGTGAAGAGAAAGAATATGAGTGTGAGTGAAGAGAAGATGAGTGTGAGAAAACGGTGTGTGTGAGTGTGAGAGAGGTTGAGTGTTGAGAGAGTAGCATAAGAGAGAGACAGAGAAGAGAGAAAAGTTGGCTGTGAGAGAAAGGTGAGTGTGAGTTGAGAGTGGAGGGAGACAGCTCAGTTGAGGTGTGAGAGAAGAGAGAAGATGTGTGAGGTGAGAGAGAGAACGCAAAATGGTAGTGTGAAGAGTAAACATGAGTGTGAGTGTGAGAGAGAGAAGATAGTGTGAAAGAAGAGAGAGAAGAGGTGAAGTGTGAGAGTAAAGATGAGTGTGAGTGTGAGAAAGGTGTGTGTGAGTGTGAGAGAGAGAGGTTGAGTGTGTCGAGAGAGAGAAAGTGAGTGTGAGTGCGAGAGAGACGAGAGAGAAAGTGGGTGTGAGAGAAAAGGTGAAGTGTCGAGAAGGAGAGAAAAGGTCAGTGTGAGAGAGAGAGAGAGAAAAGGTGTGTGTGTGAGTGTGAAGAGAAAAAGGTGAGTGGTGAGGTCGTGTGAGAGAAGATTGAAGAAAGTTGAGGGTGAAGTAACAAGATAGTGTGTAGTGTGTGTGATCAGAGAGAGACGAGAAAGTGAGTGTGAAGTAAAGATGAGTGTGAGTGTGGAGAGAGAGAGAGAAAAGTGAGGTGAGAGAGAGAGAGAAAAAAGGTGAGGTGAGAAGGTAAAGATGAGTGTGATTGTGTGAGAGAGAGAGAAGAGAGAAAAGGTGAGTGTGAGTAAAGAGAGTGGGAGTGTAGAAGAAGAAAAGGTGAGTGTGAGAGAGAGAGAAAGGAGAGTGTGAGTGGAGAGAGAGAGAAAAGGTAGTGTGAGAGAGAGGATTGAGTGTTGTGTGAGAGAGAGAGAGAGAGAAGAGGAGAGAAAAAGGTGAGGGTGAGAGTGAAAAGGTGAGTGTGAAGAGATGACAACGTTGAGTGTCGAGAGAGAGAGAAGAGAAAGTGAGTGTGAGTGTAGAGAGAGAGAATATGAGTGTAGTGAGAGAAGATGAGTGTGAAGAAAAGGGGTGTGTGAGTGTGAAGAGGTTGAGTGTGTGAGAGAGAGAATTAAGAGAGAGACAGAGAAAGAGAAAAGTTGGGTGTAGCAGAACAAGGTGAGTGTGAAGTGTGAGAGTGAAGAGCACAATTAAGTGTCGAGAGAGAGAGAAGATGAGTGTAGTGTGAGAGAGAGATGAAAAGGTGATGTGAAGAGTAAGAATGATGTGAGTGTGAGAGAGAGAGGTGTGAGGTGTTGTGAGAGAGAGAAAAGGTGATGGTGAGTGTGAGACGAGAGAGAGAGAAGAGAGAGAGAGAGAGAAAGAAAAGTAGTGTAGAGAGAGAAAAGGTCAGTGTGCAGAGACGAGAAGAGAAGATGAGTGTGAGTGTGAGAGGAGAGAAAAGTTGAGTGTAGAGAGAGAAAATGGTCAGGTGTGTGTGTGAGGGAAGAGAGAGAAGATGAGTGTCAGTGTGAAGAGAAGAAGGTGAGTGTGAGCTGTGGAGAGAGACGAGAGAGAAAAGTAGTGTGAGTAAAGATGATGTGAGGTGAGAGAGAGAGGGAGAAAGAAAAGGTGAGTGTGAGAGAAAGAGAGAGAGAAGAGAAAAGTGAGTGTGTGAGAGAAAGGGAAGAGAGAAAAGGTGAGTATGAGTGTGAGAAGAGAAAAGGTGAGAGAGAAGAGAGAGAAAAGGTGTGTCCCGTGAGTGTGAGAGAGAGAGGAGAAGATGATGTGAGTGCTGAGAAGAGAGAGGTGAGTGTGTGACGTAAGGAGAATTAAAGAGAAGACAGAGGAAAAGAGAGAATAAGAGAAAAAGGTGAGTGTGAGAGAGAGAGAGAGAGAAAAGGTGAGCGGTGAGAGTAAAGAATGAGTGTGATGGTGAGAGAGGGAGAGAGAGAGAGAGAGAGAGAGAGAGGAGGGAGAGAGAGAGAGAGAAAAGTGAGCTAGAGAGAGAAAAAGGTGAGTGTGAGAGAGAAAATAGGTGAGTGTGAGAAGAGAGAAAAGGTGAGTGTAGTAAAGAATGAGTTGTGAGTGTGAGCGGAGAGAGAAAGGTGGAGTGTGAGAGAGAGAGAGAAGACAAGTTTGAGTGTGAGAGAGAGAGAGAGGAAAGGCTGAGCTGTGAGAGAATACATGAGTGTGCAGAAGAGTAGAAAGATGAGTGTGAGAAACAAGGTGTGTGTGAGTGTGAGCATGAGGTTGAGTGTGTGAGAGTAGAGATTAAGGAGAGGACAGAGAGAAAAGTGAGTGTGAGAGAGGAGAGAGAGAAAAGTTGGGTTGAGAGAAAGGTGATGTGAGTGTGAGTACGAGAAACGAGAGAAAACAGGTGAGTGGTGAGAGAGACCTAAGTTGGAAGTGTGAGAGAGAGAAAGATGAGTGTGAGGTGAGAGAGAAGAAAAGGTGATGTGAGAGTAAAGATGAGTGTGAGTGGTGAGAGAGAGAAAAAGGTGAGTGTGAGTGGAGAGAGAGAGGTTGAGTGGTGAGAGAGAGAGAGAAGCAAGGTGAGTGTGTGTGAGAGAGAGAGAGAAAGAGAGAAAGAGAGAGAGGTGAGAAGATAGAGAGAAAAGTTGGTGTGAGAGAAAAGGTAGTTGTGAGGTGTGAGGAAGAGAGTTGAGTGTGTGAGAGAGAGAAAAGGGATGTGAGAGAGAAGAGAGAAGATGGAGTGTGAGTGTGAGAGAGACGAGGAAAAATGTGAGTGTGAAGAAGAGAGAGGGAGGAAAAGGTGAGTGTGAGTGTGAGAGAGAGCAAGATGAGTGTGAGAAAGGTGTGGGATGTGAGAGAGAAGTTGGGTGGTGAGAGAGAGAGAGAGGAGAGAGAGACCGAGAGAGAGAGAGGAGAGAGAGAGAGAGAGAGAGAGAGAGAGAGAGAGAGAGAGGAGAGATAGAGAGAAAAGGTGAGGTGAGAGAGAAAAGGAAGAAAAGAGAAGAAAAGTGAGGTTGAAGTGTGTGAGAGAGAGATTGAGAGAGAGAACAGAGAGAAAAGCTAGTGTGAGTGTGAGAGAGAGAGAGAGAGAGGAATATGAGTGTGAGAGATGAGGTTGAGTGTGTGAGAGAGAGAGAGGAAAAAAAATACAGGTAGCAGGGTGAGAAAGAAAAAGGTGAGTGTGAGAGAAGAAAAGGAGAGAGAGAGAGAAAAGGTGAGAGAGAGGAGAGCAGAAAAAAGTTGGGTGTGAGAGCCGAGAGAGAAAGAGATGAATGCAGAGAAAGAGAGAGGCTGAGAGAGAAGAGAGAGAGAGAAAAGTTGGGTGTGAGAGAAACAGATGAGGTGTGAGTGTGAGAGAGAGAAAAAAGTGAGGGTGAGAGTAAAGATGAGGTGAGTGTAGAGTGTGGCAGAGAGAGAAAAGGTGAGTGTGAGTGAGAGAGAGAGAAAAGGTGAGTGTGAGAGAGAGAGAAGAATGAGTGTATGTGAGAAAAGGTGTGATGTGAGTGTGAGAGAGACGAGAGAGAACAAGTGAGTGTGAAGGGTGAGTGTGTGTGTGTGTGAGAGAGAGGAGAGACGAAGAGAAGAAAAGTTGAGTGTGAGAGAGAGAGAGAGAAAAGGTTAGGGTGAGAGACGAGAAAAGGTGAGTTGACGTAACGATGAGTGTGAAGTGCTGAGAGAGAGAGAGGAGAAAGTTGGGTGTGAGAAGAGGAAGACACAAGTTGGGTGCTGAGAGAGAAGAGACACAATGTTGAGTGTGAAGAGAAAGATGAGCTTGAGGTGAGAGAGAGTTGAGTTGTGAGTGTGGGTGAGAGGAGAGAGAGATGAGAAAAGGTGAGAGAGAGAGAGAAAATGTGGAGAGATGAAGAGAAGAAAAGGTGATGTGAGTGTAGAGAGAGAAGAGAAATAGGTCAGTGTGAGTGTGAGAGAGAGGAAGATAAGTGTGAGAAAATGGTGTGTGTGAGTGTGAGAGATGAGATTAAGAGAGCCAGACAGAGAGAAAACGTTGGTGTGAAAGAAGAGAGTTGAGTGTGCCTGAGAGAGAGAAGAGAGAGAAAAAGAGATAGAGAGACAAAGTGAGTGTGGAGAGAGAGAGAACAAACGGTGAGTGTGAGAGAAAAGGTGAGAGAGAGAGAAAAAGGGAGTGTGAGAGAGAGAAGAGAGTGTGAGGTGGAGTGTGAAGAGAGAGAGAAAGGTGAGTGTGAGAGAGAGAGGAGAAAAGGTGAGTGGTGATGTGAAGAGAGAGGTGAAGTGGGTGAGAGAGAGAGAGAGAGAGAGAGAGAGAGAGGAGAGAGAAAAGGAGAGAGAGTGTCGAGGTTGAGTGTGGTGAGAGAAGAAGAGAAAGGTATGAGGGTGAGAAAGAAAAGTGAGTGTGAAGAGAGAAAAGGAGAGATAGAGAGAAAGTGCAGTGGTGAGAGAGTGAGGTTGAGTGTGAGAGAGAGATTGAGAGAGAGAGAGAGAGAGAGAGAATATGCGTGTAGAGAGTGACGTGTGAGGTTGTGAGAGAGAGAGAGAAAAGGTAGAGGGTGAGAAAGAAAGGTGAGTGTGAGAGAGACAAGGAGATGAGAGAGAGAAAAGGTAGTGTGGAAGAAAGAGAGAAGAGAGTAATGAGAGATAATGAGAGAAGTGTGAGAGAGAGAGAGAGAGAGAAAAGTTTGGGTGTGAGTGTGAGAAGAGAGAGGTTGAGTGTGTGTGAGAGAGAGAAAAAAGGTGAGGGCTGAGAAGGTAAAGGTGGATGTGGAGGAAGAAGGAAAAGGTGAGTTGTGTGGAAACAGAAAAGGTGTGTGTGAGTGTGAGAGAGAGCAAAAAGTGGAGAAGAGAAGAAAAGGTGAGTGGTGTGTGTGTTGAGAGAGAGAGAGAAAAGTTGAGTGTGAGAGAGAGAGAAGAGAAAAGGTTAGGTGAGAAGGTGAGAAAAGGTGAGTGTGTAGTAAAAGAGAGTGTGAGTGTCGAGCGAGAGAGAGAGAAAAGTTGGTGTGAGAAGACACAATTTGGGTGTAGAGAGAAAAGATGAGTGTGACGTGTGAGAGGAGAGGTTGAGTGTGTGAGGTGTGAGAGAGGTGTGACGAGAGAGAGAAAAGGTGTGTGAGTGTGACGTAGGAGAACGATAGTGTGAGAAAAGGTGTGTGTGAGTTGTCGAAGAGAGGTGAGTGGTGAGAGAGAGATTACAGATGAGACAGAGAGAAAAGTTGGGTGTGAGAGAGAGAGAAAAGAGAGATAGAGAGAAAAGGTGAAGTGTGAGAGAGAGGAGAAAAGGTGAGTGTTGCGAGAGTAAAATGAGTGTGAGTGTATAGAGACGAAAAAGGTGAGAGGAGAGAGTAACAGTGAGTGTGAGTGTTAGAGAGAGACAGGTGAGAGAGAAAAGTTCGAGTGTGAAGAGAGAAGAAAAGGTTAGGCGTGAGAGTAGAGAGTGTGAGAAAAGGGTGTGGTGTGGAGTGTGAGAGAGAGAATTAAGAACGAGAAGGACAGAGAGAAAAGTAGTGTGAGAGAGAGAGAGAGAAAAAGTTGGGTGTGAGAGAAAAGGTGAGTGTGAGTGTGAGAGAGAGATAAGAAAAGGGTGAGTGGTGAGAAGACAAGTTGAGTGTGAAAGAGAAGAAAAAGGTGAGTGTAGTGTTAAGAGAGAGAGAGAAAAGTTGGGTGTGAGAGAAAAGGTGAGGTGTGAGTGTGAGAGAGGAGAGAGAAGAGAAAAGGTGAGTGTGTGTGAGAGAGAGAGAGAAAGAGAGAAGAGGAAAGAGAGAAAGGTGAGAGAGAGAGAAAATTTGGTGTGAGAGAAAAGGTTGAGTGTGAAGTGTGAGAGAAGAGGTTGCAGTGTGTAGAAGACGAAAAAGGTGAGTGTGAAGAGACCAGTTGAGTGTGAGAGGAGAGAGAAGATAGTGTGGTGTGAGTGTGAGAGAGAGAGAGAAAAAGGTGAGTGTGAGAGAGAGCGAAGGGAGAAATAGGTGATAGTGTAGAGAGAGAGGGAGAAAGGTGAGTGTCGAGAGAGAAGAGAGAAAGATGATGTGAGAAAAGGTGTGTGGAGTTGTGAGAGATGGAAGTTGAGTGTGCAGGAGAGAGAGAGAGAGAGAAAAGTTGGGTGTGAGAGAAAAGGTGAGTGTGAGAAGAGAGAGTTGATGTGTGAGAGAGACGAGAGAGAGAGAGAAAAGGAGAGATAGAGAAGAAAAGGGAAGTGGGAGAGAGAGAGTGTGGTGTGGAGAGAGTGAGGTTATGTTGTGTGAGAGAGAGAGAAAAGAGAGATAGAGGAAAAGTGAGTGTGAGAGAGAGAGAGAGTGTGAGTTGAAGAGTTGAGGGTAGTGTGTGAGAGAGAGATTGAGAGAGAGCACAGAGAGAAAAGCTGAGTGTGACGTGTGAAGAGCAGAGAGGAGGAGAGAATATGAGTGTAAGTGTGAGAGAGAAGATGAGTTGAGAGAGTGAGGTTGAGTGGTGAGAGAGAGACGAGAAAAGGTAGATGGTGAAGAAGAAAAGGTGAGGTGTGAGAGAGAAAAGGAGAGAGAGAGAGAAAAAGGTGAGTGTGTGTGAGAGAAAGAAGAAACGAGAGAATGAGAAGAAAGAGAGAAGGTGAGAGAGAGAGAGAGAGAAAAGTGGGTGTGAGAGAAAAGAGAGTGTGAGTAAAGATAGTTGTGAGTGTGAGAGAGACAGAGAAAAAGGTGAGTGTGAGAGAAGAGAGAACAAGTTGAGTGTGAGAGAGAGAGAGAGAAAAGGTGAGTGTGAGCAGAATATGATGTGAGAGAGAGAAGATGAAGTGTCGAAGAAAAGGTGTGTGTGAGTGTGAGAGAGGTTGAGTGTGGTGAGAGAGAGATTAAGAGACGAGACATTGAGAGAAAAGTTGAGTGGAGAGAGAGAGACGATAAAGGGAGTGTGAGTGGTGAGAGAGAGAGAGGTTGAAGTGTGTGAGAGAGAAGAGAAGAGAGAAAAGTGAGTGTGAGAGAGAGAAAAAGGTGAGTGTGGAGAGTAAAATGGTGGAGTGAGAGAGATAGACGAAGAAAATGGGTGTGAGAGAAAAGGTGAGTGTGAAGGTGAGAAGAGAGAGAAGGGAAGATGAGTGTGACAAGAGAGAGAGAAAAGGTGAGTGTGTAGAAGAGAGCGAGAGACGAGAATAGGTGAAAGTGGAGTGTGAGAGAGAGAAAAGGTCAGTGTGAGTGTGAGAGAGAGAAGAAAAGGTGAGTGTGAAGAGAGACACAAGTTGAGTGGAGTGTGAGAAAAGGTGTGTTGAGTGTGGAGAGAGAGAGAGAAAGTTAGGGTAAGTAAAGATGATTGAGTGAGAGAGGAGAGAGAGAGAGAGAGAGAGAGAGAGAGAGAAGAGAGAGAGAGAGAGAAGAGAGAAGCAAAAGTTGGTGTGAGAGAAAAGTGAGTGTGGAGTGTGAGAGAGAAAAATGAGTGTGAAAGAGAGAGAGAAAGTGAGTGTGAGAGTAAAGATGAGTGTGAGTTGAGAAAGGTGCTGTGTGATGTGTGAGAGAGAGAGGGTTGAGTTGTGTGTAGAGAGAGAAAAGGGAGTGTGAGTGTGAGAGAGAGAGAAGAGAGAGAAAAGTTGGGTGTGAGAGACAAAGGGTGAGTGCTGAAGAGAGAAAGGTCAGTGCTGAGAGAGAGAGAAAGAAAAGGCTTGGTGGTGTGAGTGTGAGAGAGAGAAAAGGGAGTGTGAGGTGTGAAGAGTAGATTGAGAGAAAAGTTGAGGGTGCAGAGAAAGAATGAAGTGTGAGTGTGTGTGAAGAGAAGAGAGAGAAAAGGTGAGTGTGAGTAAGATGAGTGTGAGTGGTGAGAAGAGAGAGAAAATAGGTGAGGTGAGAGAGAGAGAGAGAAAAGTGAGGTGAGAAGTAAAGATGAGTGTGAGTGTTTGGAGAGAGAGGAGAGACAAAGGTGAGTGTGAGTAAAGATGATGTGATGTGGACGAGAGAGAAAAGTGAGTGTGAGAGAGAGGAGAAGATGAGTGTGAGTGTGAGAGACGAGAGAACAAGGGTATGTGAGAAGAGGTTGAGTGTGTCGTGAGAGAGATCAGAGAGAGCAGAGAGAGAAGAGTGTGAGGGTGAGAGAGAAAAGGTGAGGTGCTGAGAGAGACAAGTTGAGTGTGAGAGAGAGGAGAGAAAAGGTGGTGTGAGTGTGAGAGAGAGAGAAATAATGAGTGTGAGTGAGAGAAGATGAGTGTGAGAAAAGGTGTGTGTGAAGTGTGAGACAGAGGTGAGTGTGTGAGAAGAGATTAAAGAGAGAGACATGAGAGAGAGAAAGTTGGGTTGAGAGAAAAGGTGATGGTGAGTGTGAAGTGAGAGAGACAATGGTGTGAGAGAAAGAGAAGACTGAGTGTGAGTGTGAGAGAGAGAGAAAAAGGTTGAGTGTGAGAGTAAAAGATGAGTGTGAGTGTGAAGAGAGAGAGGTGAGTGTGTGAGAAGAGAGAAGATAGGTGAGTGTGAGTGTGGAGAGAGAGAGAGAGAGAGCAGCGAGAGGAGAGAGAGAGAAAAGTTGAGTGCTGAGAGAGAGAAAAGGCTCAGTGTGAGAGAGAGAGAGAAAAGGTTGTGTCGAGTGTGAGAGAGAGAGAGTAGAAGACTGAGTGTGAGTGTGAGAAGAGAGAAAGGTGAAGAGCGAAATTGAGTGTGAGGAGAGAGAAAAGGTCAGGTGTGTGTGTGAGTGTAGAGAAGAGAAGATGAGTGTGAGTGTGAGAGAGAGAAAAGGTGAGTGTGAGTGTGAGAGAGAGAGAGAAAAAAGGTGAGTGTTAGGAGTAAGAAGATGAGTGTGAAGTGTGGAGAGAGAGGGAGGAAAGAAGGTGAGTGTGAGAGAAAGAGAGAGAGAGAGAAAAGTTGAGTGTGGAAGAAAGGGAGAGAGAGAAAGGTGAGTATGATGTGAAGAGAGAAAGGTGAGAGACGAGAGAGAGAGAGAAAAAGGTTGTGTGAGTGTAGAGAGAGAGAGAAGATGAATTGTGAGTGTGAGAGAGAGAGGTGATGGTGGAGAGAGAGATTAGAGGAGACAGAGAGAAAAGGAGAGATAGAGAAGAAAAGGTGAGTGTGAGAGTAAGAGATGATTGAGTGTGTGAAGAAGAGAGAGGAGAGAGAGAGAGAGAGGAGAGAGAGAGAGAGAGAGAAAAGGTGAGTGTGAGAGAGAGAAAAGTGAGTGTGAGAGAGAGAACAAGGTGGAGTGTGAGTCAAAGATGAGTGTGGTGTGAGAGAGAGAGAAAAAGGTGAGTGGAGACGAGAGAGAGACAAGTGGAGTGTGAGAGAGGAGGAGAGAAAAGGTGAGTGTAGAGAAATATTGAGTTGAGAGAGAGCAAGATGAGTGTGAAAAGGTGTGTGTGAGTGCTGAGAGAGGTTTGAGGTTGGTGTGACGAGAGGATTAGAGAGAGACCAGGAGGAAAAGTTGAGTGTGAGAGCAGAGAGAGAGAAAAGTTGGGCTGTGAGAGAAAAAGGTGAGTGTGAGCGAGACAAGTTGAGTGTAGGAGAGAGAGAAGATGAGTGTGAGTGTGAGAGAAGAGAGAAAAGGATGAGTGAGAGTAATAGATGAGTGTGAGTGTGAGAGAGAGAAAAGGTGAGTGTGAGTGTGAGAGAGAGAGGTTGAGTGTGTGAGGAGAGAGAGAAAAGGTGAGTTTGTGTGAGAAGAGAGAGAAATATGAGAACGAGAGAAGGTGAAGAGATAGAGAGAAAAGTTGGGTGTGAGTGGTAGAGAGAAGAGGTTGGAGTGTGTGTAGAGAGAGAAAAGTGAGTGTGAGAGAGAGAAGAAGATGAGTGGTGATCGTGTGAGAGAGAAGAGGGAGAAAGGTGAGTGTGAGAGAGAGAGGCGAAAAGGTGAGTGTGCCGTGTGAGAGAGAGAAAGTGATGTGAGAAAAGGTGTTGTGAGTGTGAGAGGAAGTTGGGTGGAGAGAGAGAAGAGAGAGAGAGGAGAGAGAGAGAGAGAGAGGAGAGAGAGAGAGAGAGGGAAGATAGAGGAAAGGTGAGTGTGAAGAGAAAAGGAGAGAGTAGAGAGAAAAAGGTGAGGTTTGAGTGTGTGAGAGTAGAGATGAGAAGAGAGACAGCGAGAAAACTGAGTGTGAGTGTGAGAGAGAGAGAGAGAGAGAATATGAGTGTGAGAGAGTGAGGTGAGTGTGTAGAGAGAGAGAGAAGGTAGAGGGTGAGAAAGAACAACGTGAGTGTGAGAGAAAAAGAGAGAGAGAAGGTGAGTGTGTGTGAGAGAGAGAGAGAAAGAGAGAAGAGGAAGAAGAAGGTGAAGAGAGAGAGAGAGAGAAAGTTGGGTGTGAGAGACAAAATGAAGTGGAGTGTGAGAGAGAGAAAGCGTGAGGGTGAGAGTAAAGATGAGGTGATGTGAATGTGAGAGAGAAGAGAAACGGTGAGTGTGAGTGAGAGAGAGAGAAGGTGAGTGTGAGAGAGGAGAGAAGATAGCTGTGAGTGTGAGAAAAAGGTGTTGTGAGTGTGAGTAGAGAGAGAGTAGAAAAGGTGAGTGGTGAAGGTGGAGTGTGTGTGTTGTGAGAGAGAGAGAGAGAAGAAAGTTGCAGCTTGAGAGAGAAGAGAAGAAAAGGTTAGGCGTGAGAGAGAGAAAAGGGAAGTGGACGTAAAGAGAGTGTGAGTGGTGAGAGAGGAGAAGAGAGGAAAAGTGGGTGTGAGAGAGAGAGACACACAAGTTGGGTGTGAAGAGAGAGACACATTGAGTTGAGAGAGAAAAGATGAGTGTGAAAGTGTGAGAGGAGGTTGAGTGTGTGAGTGTGTGAGGAAGAGAGAGAGAGAAAAGGTGAGAGGAGAAAATGTGAGAGTGAGCAGAGAAAAAGGTGAGTGAGTGTGAGAGAGACTAGAAGAGAAAAGGTCAGTGTGAGTGTGAGAGAGAGAGAAGATGAGTGTGAGAAAGGTGTGTTGAGTGTGAGAGAGAGATTAAGAGAGAGACAGAGAGAAAAGTTGGGTGTGAGAGAGAGAGGTTGAGAGTGTGTGAGAGAGAGAGAGAGAGAAAAGGAGAGATAGAGAGAAAAGGTGAGTGTGAGAGAGACAGAAAGGTGAGTGTGAGAGAAAAGCGTGAGATGTAGAGGAAAAGGTGAGTGTGAGAGAGAGAGAAGAATGAGTGGTGAGTGTGAGTGTGGAGAGAGGAGAGAGAAAAGGTAGTGTGGAGAGAGAGGAGGGAGAAAAGTGAGTGTGAGAGAAGAGAGGGAGAAAAGGGAGTGTGAGTGGAGAGAGAGGAGGTTAGTGTGTGAGAGAGAGAGATGACGAGAGAGAGAGAGAAGAGAGACGAGAGGAGAAAAGGAGTAGAGAGTGTGAGGTTAGTTGTGAGAGAGAGAGAGAGAAAAGTAGAGGGTGAGAAAGAAAGGTGAGTGTGAGAGAGAAAGAGGAGAGATAGAGAGAAAGGTGAGTGTGAGAAGTGAGGTTGAGTGTGTGAGAGAGAGATTTGAAGAGAGAGAGAGAGAGAGAGAGAGAATATGAGGTGAGAGGTGAGGTTTGAGTGTGGTGAGAGAGAGAAGAGAAAAGGTAGAGGGTGGAAAGAAAAAGGTATGGAGAGAGAAACAGGAGAGAGAGAAGAAAAGGTGAGTGTGTGTGAGAGAAAGAGAGAAAGGGAGAGAAGAGGAGAAAGAGAAGAAGCGTGAGAGAGAGAGAGAGAAAAGGTTGGTGTGTGAAGTGTGAAGAGAGAGGTTGAGTGTTGTGTTGAGAGAGAGAAAAAAGGTGAGGGTGAAGAGTAAGCAGGTGAGTTGAGTGAGATGAGAGAGAAAAGGTGAGTGTGGTGAGAAAGGTGTGTGTGAGTGTGAGAGGAGAAAAAGGTGTAGAGAGAGAGAAAAGGTGAGTGTGTGTGTGGTGTGAGAGAGAGAAGAGAAAAGTTGAGTGTGAGAGAGAGAGAGAGAAAGGTTACGGGTCGAGAGTGAGAAAAGGTGAGTGTGAGTAACAATGAGTGTGAGTGTGAGAGAGAGAGAGAGAAAAGTTGGGTGTGAGAGAGACACAAGTGGGTGTCGAGAGGAGAGCAGACACATAGTGAGTCGTGGAGAGAGAACAGATGAGTGTGAGTGTGAGAGAGAGGTTGAGTGTGGTGTAGTGGTGTAGAGAGGGTTGAGAGAGAGAGAAATAGGTGAGTGTGAGTGTGAGAGATGAGAGAAGAAGAAAAGGGTGTTGAGTGTGACGGAGAGAGAGAAAAGATGAGTGTGGAAAAGGTGTGTGTGAGTGTGAGACGAGACGGTTGAGTGTGTGAGAGAGATTAGAGAGAGAGACAGAGAAAAGTTGGGTGTGGAGAGAAAAGGAGAAGATAGAGAGAAATAGGTGAGTGTGAGAGAGAGAGAAAAGGGAGTGTGAGAGTAGAAGGATGAGTGTGAGGTGAGAGAAGAGAAAAGTGGAGAGAGAGAGAAAAAGGTGAGTGTGAAGTAAAGATGAGTGGAGTGTGAAGAGAGAAAAGGTGAGAGAGAAAAGTTTGATGTGTGAGAGAGAGAGAGAAAAGGTTAGGGAGAGTAAGAATGAGTGTGAGAAAAGGTGTGTCGTGAGTGTGAGAGAGAGATAGAGAGAGAGACAGAGAGAAAAGTTGAGGTGAGAGGAGAGAGAGAGAAAGTTGGGTGGAGAGAAAAGGGAGTGTGAGTGTGAGTAGAGAGAAGAGAAAAGGTGAGTGTGAGAGAGACAAGTTGAAGTGGTGAAGAGAGAAAAAGGTAGTGTGGAATGTGAGAGAGAGAGAGAGAAAGTTGGGCTGTGAGAAGAAAGTGAGTGTGATGTTGAGAGAGAGAGAGAGAGAGAAAAGGTGAGTGTTGTGAAGAGAGAGAGAGAAAGAGAGAAGAGGAAAGAGAGCAGGTAGAGAGAGAGAGAAAGTGGTGTAGAGAAAAGGTTGAGTGAGTGTGAGAGAGAGAGGTGGATGTTGTGTGAGAGAGAGAAAAGGTGAGTGTGAGAGAGACAATTGAGTGGAAGAGAGAGAGACAGTATGAGTGTGAGGTGTGAGTGTGAGGAGAGAGAGAAAAGGTGATGTGAGAGAAAAGGTGTGTGTGAAGTGTGAGAGAGAGAAAAGGTGAGAGAGAGAGAAAAAGGTTGGAAGTGGTGTGTGTGTGTGAGAGAAGAGAGAGAAAAGTTGAAGTGTGAGAGAGAGAGAGAGAAAAGGTAGGGTGAGAGTGAGAAAACGGTGAGTGTGAGTAAGGAGATGAGTGTTGAGAGAGAGATGAGAGGAAAATTGGTGTGAGAGGACACAAAGTTGGGTTGAGAGAGAGAGACACAAGTTGAGTTGTGAGAGAGAAAAGATGAGTGTGGCGTGTGAAGAGAGTTATGGTGATGTGTGTGAGAGCAGGGTGAGAGAGAGAGAAAAGGTGAGTGTGAGTGTGAGAGAGAGAGAGAGGAACAGGTGTGTGTAGTGTGAGAGAGAGAGAAGAATGAGTGTCGAGAAAAGGTGTGTGAGTGTGTATGAAGAGAGGTTGAGTGTGTAGAGAGAGATAAAGAGAGAGACAGAGAGAAAGTTGGGTGTGAGAGAGAGAGAAAGGAGAGATAGGAGAGAAGGTGAGTGGTGAGAGAGAGAGAAAGGTGGAGTGCTGGAAGAGGAAAGAGAAGTGTGAGTTGGAGAGAGAGATAAAGGTGAGGAGAGAGAGAAAAAGGTGAGTGTGAGCAGTAAAGATGAGTGTGAGTGTGCAAGAAGACGAGAATAATGGTGAGAGAGACAAGTTGAGTGTGAGCGAGAGAGAGAAAAGGTTAGGGTGAAGTAAAGAATGAGTGCTGAGAAAATGGGGGTCGTGTGTGGAGTTGAAGCAGAGAGATTTAAGAGAGAGACAGAGAGAAAAGTTGAGTGTGAGAGAGAGAGAGAGAACAGTTGGGTGTCGAGAGAAAAGGTCGAGTGTGAGTGGTGAGAGAGAGAGAGAAAAGGTGAGTGTGAGAGAGACAGTTGAGTGTGAGAGAGAGAGAAAAGGTGAGTGTGAGTGTGAGAAAGAGGGAAAGTTGGGTGTGAGAGAAAAGGTGAGTGTAGTGTGAGAGAGAGAGAGAGAGAGAAAAGGTGGAGTGTGTGTGAGAGAGAGAGAGAGAGAGAATGAGAGAAAGAGAGAAGGTGAGAGAGAGAGAAAAAAGTTCGGGTGCTGAGAGGAAAAGGTGAGTGTTGAGTGTGAGAGAGAGAGGTTTGAGTGTGTGAGAGAGAGAAAAGGTGAGTTGAGAGAGACAAGTTGAGTGTGAGTGTGAGTGTGGAGAGAGAGAGGAAACAAAGGTGAGTGTAGAGAGAAGGGGAAAAAGGTGAGGTGAAGAGAGAGAGGAGAAAAGGTGAGTGTGAGAGAGAGAGAGAAAATGAGTGGTGAGAAAAGTTGTGTGTGAGTGTGAGAGAGAAGTTGAGTGTTGAGAGAGAGAGATAGAAGAGAAAATTGGGTGTGAGAGTAAAAAGGTGAGGTGTGAAAGAGAGAGAGGTTGAGTGTGTGAGAGAGAGAGAAGAGAGAGAGACGAAGAGAGATATCACGAGAAAAGGTAGTGTGAGAGAGAGAGTGTGCTGTGAGAGCAGTGAGGTTGAGTGTTGTGAGAGAGAGAGAAAAGGAGAGATAGAGAGAAACGGTAGTGTGAGAAGAGAGAGAGAGTGTGAGTGTGAGAGAGTGAGGTGAAGTGTGTGAAGAGAGAGAGTGAGAGAGAGACAGAGAGAAAACGAGTGTGAGTGTGAGAGAGAGAGAGGAGAGAGAGAATATGAGTGTGAGTGTGAGAGAGAAGAAGGTGTGAGAGAGTGAGGTTGTAAGTGTGTGAGAGGAGTAGAAGAAAGGTTAGAGGGTGAGAAGAAAAGGTGAGTGTGAGAGAGAAAAGGAAGGAGAGAGAGAAAGGTGGTGTGTGAGAGAAAGAGAGAAAGAGAGAAGGAAGAGAAGAGAGAGAAGGTGAGAGAAAGAGAGACGAAAAATGAGTGTGAGTAAGATTGAGTGTGAGTGTGAGAGAGAGAGAGAAAAGGTGAAGGGTGATAGAGAGAGAGAGAAAAAGGTGAGGTGAGAGTAAAGATGAGTGTGATGTGGTGAAGAGAGAGAGAGAGAGAAAAGGTAGTGTGAGTAAAGATAGTGTGAGTGTGAGAGAAGAGAAAAGGTGAGTGTGAGAGAGAGAAGATTGATGTGAGTGTGGAGAGAGTGAGGTTGAAGTGTGTGTGAGAGAGAGAAAAAAGGTGAAGGGCGAGAGTAATGAAGGTGAGTGTGAGTGAGAGAGAGAGAAAACGGTGAGTTGTGAGAAAAGGTGTGTGTGAGGTGAGAGAGAGAAAAGGTGAGAGAAGGAGAAAGTAGTGTGTTGGTGTGTGGAAGGAGAAGAAGTTGAGTGGAAGAGAAGAGAAAAAGGTTTAGGTGAGAGTGAGAAAAGGTGAGTGTGAGTAAAAGATGAGTGGAGTGTGAGAGAGAGAAGAGGACAACGTTGGGTGGAAGAGACCCATAGTTGGGGTGTGAGAGATAGAGAACACAATTTGAGTGTGAGGAGAGAAAAGATGAGGTGATCGACAGAGAGGTTGAGTGTGGAGTGTGTGAGAGAGTGATAGAGGAAGAGAGAAAAGGTGAGTGTGAGTTAGAGAGGAGAGGAGAGAAAGCTGTGTGAGTGTGAGAGAGAGAGAACATGAGTGTGAGTGTGAGAGAGAGAAAGATGCAGTGTGAATAGGTGTTGTGAGTGGAGAGAAGGTTGATGTTGTGAGAGAGAGATAAGAATGAGAGAGACCACGAGAGAAATTGGGGGTGTGAGAGAGAAAAAGGAGAGATAGAGGAAAAGGCTGAGTGTGAGAGTAAATTCTGATGTGAGTTGTGAAAGAGAGAGAAAGGTTGACGAGAGAGAGAGAGGATAAACGGGAGCTGTGAGAGAAGAGACATCACCATCCGGACAAGTTGACGTGTTCGAGTGGTGACGTGAGCAATAGGTGCTGGTGAGTGAAAGAGAGAGTTGAGTAAATTAGTGTGAAGAGAAGAGAGATGAAAAAAGCGTGAAGTGTGTGAGAGGAGGAAATCAAAGGTGACGAGAGCAAGATCAGTTGACGTGTGAGAGAGAGCAGAGAGAGAAAGTCGGGGTTTAGTGGGGGAGAGTAGCAAGATGAGTGTGAAAAAGTGTGTGTTGTGTCG